>PVJO010012504.1:0-55220 GCA_004026905.1 Hystrix cristata
AGAGGGGAAAGGGAAAATATGGAAAATGATAAATGAACCTGCTGTAAATAGGGAGGGAGGGTGCAGAGGGGAGGGGGGGAGAGGGGGGAGAACCAAGATACATCATGTATAGGTACAGAATTAATGTAATGAATGTGACCATTGTATGTAGAAAGTACCAATACATGTTCTTGGTTTAAAATAAAAAATTAAAAAAAAATAAAATTACATTCTCACTACTTCATTTTTTTAGAGTTCTGAAGCCTGGGGGGAACTAAACAATTTACCCAGGTCACTCGGGCCATCATTGATTTAGTTCAAGTATCAGTTTATAGGTGTTATCTAGGCAAAAATAATCTTTAGAGACCTGAGGAGGAATTTAACATTTCCTGAAGAAGACAGGAACTAGCACACATAGGAGAAAAGCGCTCATAAATATTGGTAGAAGGTAAGTATGTATTCAAAGATCAATAGCTCTTTACCCACTATATTAAATGTATGCTAATATATGCTCTGCACTGACATAGCACATCCTTTGCAGGGATAAGATAACTATTCTACTTCATTGAATCTACCTAGCACAGGGCTCAGCTCTTCGCAGTACTTGGTAAATATGAAACTTATTGATAAATGCCTTCCAACCTTTAGTAATTAAAATAAAGGGTTTTTTTTTCCTGTGGGGGAGGATAAAATTAGTCAAGTCAAGTGTTTGATAGCTAATTTATAGAAATGACCTAGGTGCTCATTGATGGATAAATGGATAAACAAAATTTGGTACATAGAAGACAATAAAATATCATTTAGCCTTAAAAAAAAAAAGGAAATTCTGCCATTTTTGAGAGCATAGATGGAGCTAGAGGACATTATGCTAAGTAAAATAACCCTGGAACAGAAACCACATGGCCCATGATTTCACTTACGAGTGGAGACTTAAAAACACAAACTCACACAGAATGAAGGGTCGATATTAGTCACTGGCGGATTTATGGAAGGAAATGAGATTTTTTATTAACTGGTATGGACTTTCAATTAAAAGATGAATTAGTTTGAGATGAAATATATAGCATAACAACTATAATTAATAATAATGTAGTTTATGCTGGAAATTTGCTGTGAGTAGATCTTGAGTATTCTTATCACTGAAAGGGGGAGAAAAGCTAAAAAGGCAACTACCTGATGTAGATGGGTATGTTATTTAGCTTGATCGAGGTCCTCATTTCTCGTGTATAAGTACATGCAAAAATTAGATGATACAACTTTTTTTCTGTATGATTTTCATTTGTCCAGTATATCTCAATAAAGCTGGAGAAGGAATTTCTGTGTGTGTGTGTGTGCACGTGTGCATGTATGTGTGTGCGCATCTGTGCACATATGCTTGTGTTTGTTTTCCTTAGAGAGCCCTGGCGAGTAATGAGAAGATAGAGATGAGGAAGAAACTAGCGTTCATTAGGAAACATCCTCTATTAGGTGGTGTATGCATGTTTTACTCTCCACTGGCTTTTTAGGGACTAAGAAAAATGGTAATAACTAGGTGCATTCTGTCAACCAGCGATGCACAAATATTAATTGAGTACATTCTATGTGATGGGACCTGCGCCAAGGAAACCAAAACCAAATCAAAACAAAACAAAACAACAAAAAACAAAGACAGTCTGCACTCACAGGATACCCAAGGAAGTTTCATCAATTGGAATACAGTGATGCAAGTTATACATGTAACTGTGAGGAAAGCAGGATGTGTTTTGACAGTATATAGGACAGCTATGCATTTAGGGACTAATGGGAAGTGTTGTAAGCTATGCCATTAACACAGACTGACAATTTTGTGTCTTTCCATAATGTGAGAATTTATTGAGCAACAATAAATTCGCAAGCTGCATCAATTTTATCAGCTTTGTCTTGCTGAGTTCTTGAGATTTCACTTAATAGGCATGAGCTTGGCAATCACAGTGTCTTTTATTACAATCTTAATTACTAATATCTCTAACAGTTCACATCACATTTTACACTTTGCATTATAATATACGGGTTACAGAATGGCTAAGAATGGATAACAGTGGCAATGAGTTCCAAGGAAGCAGAACTGAAAGCATGCGAACATCAGTAGACACACATAAAAATGTCACCACGAGTGGCCAGAGAAGATTACAGGCCGGGTAGAACTTGTTGAAGGCACAGGGCTTGTCAAGAGCAGAGTTAGTTCAAAGCCTAAGTGTGGATGCAGGCAGTCTAAGTGGGCCTCACAAAACAGGGAGACTGAGCTGAACAGAAGCCCAGGGAACAGGATCCAGATTTGTCGCCCGTCAACTCTGTGGCACGTTGATCAGGTGGTCTGAGGAGGTGACAGGTCAGTGTGTGCGTGCCGGTGTACCACAGTGTCATACATAATCCAAGTGAGAAGGTTGTATCATTTGCTGGTCTGGTGTGTCCAATAAGCTCATAGGCCTGTTTTTTTCTAATACAGCATACATATGCCATGTGAATATATACCCCCGATTTAGTTGATAAGTTTACAAGTTGTATTTTTTATTGGCACAATGAATTTATTCATAGTTTGTGTCTTATGATTGTGCTGTGCAGATGGATGTTATTCTTCCTAATAAATTTTGTGTATTAATATCTGATGGTTCTCTGTTTCCCCAGACAAGTTACAATTATTCTGCTCTGACACTTGCACTCAAAATGAAGCAAATGTAGTCACTCCAGGGAAGGCCCAGCCTGAAAACTGCTGTTCTATACAACATGGAGTAAATCAGAACTTGGCATGGCCTGCTCTGCACTGAAGTAGGAAGGGAGGTATCTCAGCCAAGTTCTAACCAGTGAGTAGAACGATGTGGGGTGGGGGCAACATCCTATGTAGGGGCAGCCGAATATAGAAAGCCCCATATTACAGATGCTCATTATTAATGGCACTATTATGATCTCTTTTGGCATGGGCTTTAGAATCAGTAAAATTTTCCAATCCTGGTTTTGCCGCTCCGGGTGTGGCCTGACCTTCCCGGGCCTCTGTCTTGTTCTCTGCATTACAAGGATGTTCATATTTGCAATGACAAGGGAAGTAGATAAGTTGATTAACACATAAAATCTAGTACTGTGCCCAGTACTTAAAAGTGTTACGATACATTTTTGCTTTCTAGTTTTTTCAAAGAGTTCAACATTCATCATTTTCTGGATTCCAGCATCTTTTTGGTAAATATGTAACTTCCATTGACTAATGTTTAGCAAGAGCCATGAGAAGCTAGGTAATTACTCTATATAATTACATGAGAACATCCAACTGGCAGGCCACAAAGAAGACCTTTCAAGCCATTGTATGGCGGAGCTCACTGTTCATTCCAGGAAGACTTCTTAAAACAAATTCATAAGTTGATAAAAGCCAATTACAAATTAGCAAATACTCATCAACTGTAATTCCAGGCTTTTAATTCAAGATCTGCACAATACTTCCACTTCAGCTGATTTTTGGACTTGGAAATGCATGCATCATATCTGGAAGAAAAAAATTAAAATACTTTTGGTTTAACATTTCTGAAAATGGCTGGGGGTGGACAGACTCTATCTGACCAAAGTTGGAATCTCGACTTCCTCTCAAGCTCCCTTTAGGTTGGCAAGTAAATTGTGGTATGTTTGACACAAAATCAGTACCTGTCGAGCAGGCTTAGGCAAATGATAATTTTCTAGTGAAAACTATTTCCTTAGTGATGGTAAATCTTCAACCACTGTTGACAGATTCAATTTTTGCAAAGGACCAAAAACTCCGGAACATACAAGGAAGTATAATTCAGCTTAGCGGATATTATTGAGCAGTTACTACCTGTCATTTGCTTGTTTGCTCTTAAATTTGCCCACTTCCTTTCCCTTCTCTCTGTGTTAGACTTTGTGAGTCAAGTTTAGCCAACAGGAAGCTGGCTGAGAGACAGGAAAGTAGGGGGTACAGAGAGCTTTTGTTGGTGTCCCCCTTAGACCCCCACATTCCTTTAAGTTTGGTCTGCTGAGTATGTTATGTTGAAGACCCACATCTACAACCCTTTCCATGGGAGTTCTCTTTAGTGACTGGCACCATCTTGCCTGGAGGCGCCTCATGGTTACAGAGCCCCATGGGAACTTTATCTGAGCACTAATCTGTCTAGTTTGCCAAAAGCCCCTCTCTACTGCCCGAGGCAGGACAAACTCTGTGATGTAATTTGCTCCCCCCAGACTCCTGCAGGATCTGGATAATGCGAGAGGTCACCTGGAACTCCAACCTTGTTAAGTCTCATCTTTTCCCACTTATGCTTTCTGGCCATGCAGATTTCTCCTGGAAGTCTCTCTTAGTAAATTATGTACACATAATTCCCTGCTGCAGCCTTTGCTTTGAGGACATCTAGAGCAAGGGGAGAAGCCCGGGTGCTTTCTTCCTTCTTGCTCTGCTTCAGGTATAGTACTTCTGGCTCCTTTATTATTTCACCTCTCACTCTGGGCACTCACGTTGGTGCCAGCTGACCATGATCATTCTATCCTGTGACATGACTGTGTTCTCCACTTTACAGGTTAATCTCCGGTGAGGCCCTGGTGTACTTGACAATTTAGCTGATACTTGAGAAACCCCTCCTCGAAGGTCCTGGCTCCCTGGGGCAGGCCAGCTCCTGATTTTGTGAAGTCCAGCCCTGGAGATGGCTACAGCTTTCTGTGGTCATTCAATTCTGAGTGGCTACACTTTCTCCTAGTCTCTGCTTCTCCACACCTTTGCAATTAGTTCTCTGTGTTACATTCCCCCTGTTGAGCTCTGTGGCTTGGATTCTGTGTGGTCAGCTAGATGCTAACTTGTACAGTAAAATTCTTGCCTTCTGCTGGAAACAGAAGAATAATAACAATAGGACTTTGCATGGCCCTCAGGCTGTTCACAGGTATTAACCTGGCCAGCTACTGGAGGCAAATCTGCTCTGATAGAAGGTCCTGTGGCAGGACCTCTGGGAAGTAGCACACAGGCTGTCCCAGTCAGAGTTGCTGTGAGGTAGGCACCAAGTAGGGAAAGAGTGCCCTGGGAGGTGACTCTGGAGCTGAGTGGTAAAGAGCAGAGATTACACAGGATTGCTACTGTACATCTTTTTTTTTTTTTTTTCCCTGCTCTAAACCAATTTTCCTCTTGAATGGTAGCAGAAAGGTATGCTGATCCCACTTAACCCTCGCTGTGTACTCCCTCGTCTTGACTGGTGGTTAGTCAATTAAAGCTCTTAGCCATCCAGTGCAGGGAGGTGAGGGTGGGCTGAGCTCATAATGCAGAAGAGCTGCTGTGAGAGATGCACAGTAGGGATTTAGGTGAGTCGAGCAGCCTTGGATACAAGGTAGGGAGATGTATGTGCCAGGAGAGATGCGTGCTGGGGGAGATGCTTGCTGCGGGAGAGGCATGCCAGGGACCATATCTCTGAGGAGGCATTTCTGGACAGGGCAGGAAGGCATGGCTCAACTCTTGTTGAGTTCTAGCCCAACTTTCTTCTCTGTATCTCAGCTCCTTAATCTATTGAAGGAATAATTTTCAGCGCTCCAGTGTTCTCAAAGTGTTATCTGTAGCCAGGCAGTACCAGCATCCCCAAGAAGCTTGTTAAAAATGCAAATTCCCAAATGCTGGCCCAAACCTCCTGAATGAGAAAACCTGGATTGGGTTTTAACAGCTGTGCCTCTGGGCGATTCCTATGCACCATGAAGTTTGAGAAGTACAGGTCCAGATGGCCTCCAGATACGTTCTTGTCATGTCTGTGACAGAGCCACACATGGCATTCAAAACGGAAGAGAGTCACTTCACAGCAAAGGAGAAGGGCTTCACCATGTGGCATGTATCAGGGATCTCACTGCCTTATTTTGGCTTAATGATTTCTTCCTTTTCGGGCTACTTCTTATCACACTGATGTTTCCTCTTTCCTTCTAATTTGCTGAGTCTTGCTTCTTGGACCCTACCCCAAGACTTTGTTTTTGTTTTGGTCACTGCTCACATCTTAGTTTTGCAAGTTTTCTGTTGCTTTGCTTCTTCCCAGGTCCACTTACAGTACTTCATTTCAGGCCTTGAGCTTCCCATACATTGTGGCAGCCTTGTCCAGCCTGCCATGACACTCAGCCTCTCCAGGCCACTCTGCCTGCTGTCTCATGTGAGCACTCCTGAATGCAGATCTGAGAGGTGCTTGTGTTACCAAGATACTCCATAGCTCTCTAAAGCTGTCAGTGAAATCAGTTTGCCCTACTGAGTCATGTGAGTTACAACATGCTCTGTGCTCTGATCGAGTTTCTTTTCCCGCCTCCTCTGCTGCTTCCTGCTCCAGTCATCATACCTACCACCACCACTTTTAGCTCCTCTCTCATGGTCTGCCTCCTTGCTCCTCTGTCCCCGTCCTCATGCTGTGACGAGAAAGGCATTTGCTGGTCCTATTTCCCCACATGAGAGAAACTGGCTAACTGCTTATAAAATGATTTTTCTGTCCTTCCTGGAAAAAGAGCTAGATCATTTGGCCCAGGGACTATGCATAGATCCATAAAACAACCCTTTCTATTCACCCACCAACTGACATATATATGATCTGGAGGAAAATCACAGCAGATACCCAGACAAAAGCGCTTGAATTCATGAACAACTGTGTGGAGCAGAGCCCTTCTTCACCGCCTTCCCTGTGGATTAGTTATCTTTCTAGAATCAGTGGTTTGCAAAAGAACAGATTTAATACAAGAAAAATACAAGTTACAACATTCACACACACAAGCCAAATGCAGGAAGAAGACAGAATGTCCGTCTATGTACTGGAGACCCAAATGATCCAATCAAGGCCTGGAAGCCCATGACAATGTCCCGGGTACATACCTGTCTGCACTAAAAGGCTGAAGAAATCTATACTGGAACCAGGACACGATGCTCACCACAGAGGTGAAGACCAGAACTCCCCTGAAGTGAACACCAGCCAGCCTCAATGACAGCAAGGCCCAGAGCCCCTCCTGTGATGAGAACAGTCAAGTTCCCTTCAAGAGAGCCAGCCGCAACAGAGCTTCTCCTGGGAAACAGCTGGTTCCTGTTCTGTTTTATGTTGTGTTGCAGATAATCTTCAGATGGATCCTCTACACCCAGAACCACAGCAATTCAGTTCAGCTGGGCGTTCCTGCTCTAGTTGACCACAATAATAAGTCTGCCACACCCTGTGACCTTCGGTGAACTGTGGCTTACAAGAGAAATAATACATCTTTAATTTACGACTCACTTTGAAAAACAATAAAAAAGCAAAATTTGTAATTTGTTGTATTTATAAGCTACTTCTGCATTAATGCTGTACAAAAATAGTACAAAACTCAGAGGCTTGCAAACACTTTCATTCCTGTGCTTGTGGATCCCCCGTCAAGTGCGGTTTAGCGCCTGTGACTGGCTCCCACTGGTAGGCCTGCCTCAGGCAGCAGAGCTGGTTACAAGCTGCAGCTGGGTCTGCTCTACCTAGCTTGATTCTGGGGCCCAGGCTGAGGGTACAGGAGCTTTCCAGGGAATGAACTTCTTTGGGCAAATCACTGGCACCCAGGATCCCAGGCAAACTGGGAAAGCACATACAATTAACACTTGAATTGCCTGCTCTTAGTAAAATTCACTCACTTTCTGTTGTCCAAGCAAGAGTCCACGAAGCAGGAAAGGCTAATCCACCCCAAAGTGGTGGGGGAGCAGGTGGAGCTTCACTGAGAAGTAATGTGGAACCACACAGAACTATCATGGTCCCAGCTGCTGGTCTTAGATTTCCCCCAGGAATATGATTGACTTTATCCTCCTCTTACGCTGAAGGAGTGAGTGCAATGAATTCCCCTCCTTCCCAGACTCTGTTTCTTTAGTTTTTCTGAAGTGCCCAATCTCCTTCAGCCCCACTGTGACAAAAGTTAAGGAGGTGTGGAGGGCAGTCTCAAATAATGAGCTCCCAGACCCTATAACAGACAAAACTGGCTGTGACACCCTCCTTGCACGTCTATATGGCTCCTAAATCATGCAGCGCTAGTTATAAATATGCCCCTTTCCATCTCGAACTATATGGTAAATTTCTAACACAAATGAAAGAATATAAAATGAAGGAATGGTTCAGTCCGAGCATTGCGTTTCAATGGTTAGTAGCTCCTTGCCTCTCTCAACTAGCATCAGAGTATTTTCATAACCCTTTCCTTCAGGAAGCTGTACTTCCGGCTGAAGGAAGTCTGACTACACACTCAGGGAAGGATGGAGTTGAGCCAGACCCGCCTCAGGAGCCCAAGTTTTCTCAGGCATCCCGTCTGTGGGCTTCTCATCCACCTCCCATCTCAGCAATCCTCTGACCTCACAGAAAAGCTGGTGAAGCACAAATATCAGTGCCATCCCAGTATTTGCTTTTGCTCCCTGTATCATGTTAAAATCTTTGCAAAGCCCCTGTTCACCAGCTCAGTGCTGTATTTCGCAGATTCTCCTGGAGCTGGCTCCTAGTAAGAAAGAGACGCCTTGAAATGATAGAGCAATCTCCTCTTCCTCTTTCCGTCTCCACTGGCACATGTGTAGAGGACAGTGAGAGCTGAGGTGAGCACCTGGGACCCAGCCATAGATGCTGTGTTGATGGCAGAGCTAGAAGACAAAGGCTCCCAGATCCTCAGACCATGGGGCCTCTGTACTCACCCTACACTCTATGTTGGCAATGATATAGGAGAGAAGGAAATGTCTAATTTAAACCACTGTCTACTGGGCCTTTGTTGCCATAGCCAGAGCCTGTATATTAAACAGTACCAACCTTCTTGTCTATTTATTCATAGTCAAGTACCTTGTGTTCTCCTTGGGGTTGAATAATAGCCCTTTCATTCAATATTCAGTGAAAAATTTTTCATTGAGTATCAACCACAAGCAAGGCATTGGGCTGCGTGCTTGGAAGACCGGAATGTCCACATTGGACTTTGTCTCCTGACCCTCCTGCCACCAAGCTACCTGAGCTGTAGCCAAGCTATCATCCCAATACACCTTCCTCACTGTACACCTTAGTGCAAACTCTTCTATCTGCTTTGGATGCCCCACACACCTTTCCAGCGTGGGCTGTTATACACCCTTCAAGATCCCGTACTAGTAAGATTTCTTCAATTCCCAGGGCAGAGTTAGTTCTTTGCCATTAGAGTTTCTGTATTACTTTTAACATACAGCTTTATTACAGAATTTATAATTCTTTTGCAACTCTGCTGAAATGCAATGTCTTGAGACAAGGGACTATATCTCCATTTGACATTCGACAAACATTGTTGGAGGCCTCAGCATGTGCCAAGCTTTGCACTTGACACTGGTGAAGGAGCCAAAACAGACAATTCCTGTGCTTATGGGCTTACAGCTGTAAGGGCGCAATAGAACTTAGCTAGGTACACACAGTGCAGACCTGTAACGCTCACATTGCTGAAGAGAGGAGGCCTTGTCTCAGGAAACCCCAATGTCAGAGGGTCCAAGCTGACCAGAGATGTGAGTACAGGAAAGGATCCCTTTCAGCGTGAAGCTCTAACTGACTTTGAAGGCTTGGATTCACCTTGAGGCCATGCCAAGGACCAAGAAAAGCACCTGTCATTTAGAAGGTGCTGAACAAATATTGGCTGATGGAACAATCACAGTTTATTGGTGTCTTAGATGATAGTTATATTTACCACAGCTTCAGCCCTTAATGCATTTTATCTCACAGTAATAAAATATATTCTCTGATTACTATTCTCACTTTATAGAGGAGAAAACCAAAATACAGAGAGGTGAAGTAATTTTTCCAAGGCCATCTATCTAGGGAGAGGCAGAGCTGGAATTTGAACCCGAGCATTTGGCTCCAGAGTTGTAGCTCTCAGCTCTACCTTATTAGATAAGAATATCTCTTTTGTGCACCAGTTTTCTGCTAGTGAACAAATATACTCATTACTCAGAATATATCTGAAAAAGGCAGGCATAATTTTTCCCTCTTTTTACAGATGCTGGCATTGAGGTGAGGTATAGAACCACCTCTACCCAGCATCATGGAGGACGCACACATCAGATCAAGAACAGAGCCAACCACAGTCTGTAACCTGTACCTGGTTGCTTTCCTAAATGCCAGCTTACCAGCTGGTGATGGAAGTGGTGATGGCAAGGAGGAAGGGGAGAGAAAGGGGGAGGGCAGTGCGTCCCTCTGTTAGGCCTTCCTGCCTCTGCTGGGGACTTGGATAGATAGAATGGGGTAGAAGCTAAAGACAATCAGCTCCGCAAGAGCGCCCTGGAACAAATCCCATTTCCTTATGCGTCCCTACCTGCCCTGTGTTGCTTTATTTGTGAATGCGTCACAATTACTTGGGACACTGTCTGATTAGAAGTTGGATCCACCTTCCTGTGTAAATACGAACCTGCCCAAAGTATGAAAACGTTATCAATATTCTCTGTGCCGAATACAATTTATTAAAGAAAAATGACAAGCCACACCTGCCAGTTTTAAATTCAGGGCTCTTTTCCTAAATAAATGAAAATAATATTGAACTATTGTGAAATGCTCCAAAGGATGCGCGCGAGAGAAACTCCTGAAGAGGGGAGGCACCCCGCCCGCATCCGTGCTGACTCAGCTGTAAGCCGCAAGATGGAAGTAACAAGACCTCAGCCGCTCTGCGGATTCCATACCAATCATGCTAATTGGAAACTGGAAAGAGGAAATGGTCACAATCAACAGATTTATCACCCCACCGGTCGAGCAGTTCATAAATTTAACCCGGCCAAGGAATTCAGAAAAAGAATTGATGCTTATAAGCATCGGGGGCAGGGGAGGGGCCTCTCCAAACAGCCTTTGCAGGCAGATGGCTGGGAGTGCTTGAACATATTTTATTTGAAGCTATTAGAAATATGAAAAGGTGGCTTCCTCCCAGCCCCTGGCTGAAGGATTGTAGCTTCTTTTTTATAGTCTTTATAAAAGAAGAGCGATAAAGAGACACAAACAGGGTTGTTAAGTTTAATGGTGGTAAATCCAGACGCTTGCTTATATGTAATTTATTTTCCTAAAAGTCCCACCCCATTGAGGCCTCTATTAATTAGCATGGAAATGTATCGCAGGGCCAGTACTGTGATACATTTGCTTGTTATTTTGGCTACTTTATGAGAAGGAAAAAGAAATCAACCAGAAAAATGGTTGTTTCTTCGTGGCAAAAAGCGGTGGAGGAAAGTCAGTCAAAAACAGCTTGGGGGGCTGCATGTGGAAAAATACCTGTAAGATCTCAACTCTTCAGAGTTCAACCAGGAGACTTCTCCATCACCGGGGAGGGCAGCCTTAGGGCAGAGCAGCCCAATAACAGAACCTGCCAGGGGCAGAACCAGGGCCTTGGGCCAGGTACTGCTGGCCATTTTCCCCTTTCAGTTGAGGACACAGAGGCTCAGCTGTGGTAGGCACGGGAGAGGCAGAACTCATTCTTTGAAAACTCAGAGCCGTTTCCAACCTGAGTTTGGCTGCAATTGGCTGTTTCCCTGCATGCAGTACGGATGCCATCACCCCCTGCATCTTGTTTGTGTCCGGTCTGCCAAATAGGCCATTCACCTGGTTATGAGAACATCAAAGAGGCAAAACCTGGAAAGGTGCAAATTCCCCTAACTTGTGTAAAGCTTTTCTGTGGGATGAGTAGCATTTTCCCCTTACTGCTTGGTTTATTTGCCCTCTGCATCGCCATAGGATTGGGTGGAGATAAGCAAGTCAATAAAACTCAATTGAATAACCACAGTGTCTGCAGCAAGGTGTTGCTCAATAAATATTTTACAGCATGGTCAGAACAGAGAACAGTCTTAAAGGTGATCTCATCAATTGCATATATTTGAATCCTTGGGGTGAGAAAATCCCCTAATGAGTCGTTTGATTTTGCTTTTCATAAAGAGGGACAGAACCACGTTTGACTTTCTGGGTGTGGCGTAGTAGAAGTGGCCCAGTTTTGTCATGGGGAAGTGAGGCTCAGGCCTGTCTTTATTGCTCACTTGTTGTGCAGTACTTAGCGAGTTACTCTGCCTCTCCAGTTGTGTGTGTGAAATGAGAGGGAAAAACTCAGTTTGGCATTTTGTGAGATTCCATTGAGAGAACACGTGTTAAAGTGTTTGGAACCAGGCCAAATCATAATAACTGGCTCATAAATCTGGGTCCTTCCCTTGGGTACCACCTCAACTTTTATGATATAACAACAACTAAAGTTCCAGATTGTTTTATGCAGATGATCAGTTGGGTTTATGTGTTGCTTATTTCACCCGCTCTTTACCCTATGTGGTTGGCAGGCAGGCGCAGGAAAGCCCCTACACACATCACTGGGCACACTGCAGAGCAAGGAGAAGGAAACAGCCCTCTGAGGCCACACGGCTAAAAAGGGTCGCCCTGGGCAGGTCCTAGAAGGCAGGCTCTGGGGTACTACATCCACTCACATCCATTGCCCCGAATTTGCTACACAATCAACATGCACTCCACCTTCCTCTGTTCACCCCCTCACCTTTCTGCTGGCCTGCTTCCTCACGGGCAGAATAGAGACCATCACTCAGCATGGCAGAGCTCTGTGCAGTGCAGTGTGGGGCATAATGCTTAGTAACAGCCAGGATGAGCCAGGGGATGGCACATGCTTGAGCTCCCAGGAGTGTGGAAGACTGAGGAGGAGATTATAGGTTTAAGCCCAGCTTGGGCCACTTGGCCACTTAGCAAATTCTGTCTGAAAATTTATTGTAAAAAATAAAGGAAGGAAGAAAACAGAAAGAGAAAGAGAGAAAAGAAAGGAAGAAGCAGGATGAAGCTTATCACAACCTGACACCACAGTAATGACCTGGGGCCAAAGGGATTGATACTTGCATTTGGATGCTGGTGTGAATACCCTGTCTGTAAATGTTCCTATTTTATACATGAACACATACACACACAATTGGAAGAACAAAACAGGCTCTTTTGGCATGAAAATGGAAAAATCACTCCGAAAACCTCTGTCTCCCCAAATTGGGGAAACATTAACTAATAGACTTGCAAATTGCAGGAATAATGTACAGCCCCCTGAGGAATGTGGGTGCGAGGGAGCCAACAGGTGGCCCTTGCTAGGTATTAAACCCTGATTTGCTGAGTCGTATGTTCCTTTAGAAAGCAGAATTTCTGGCCAAAAGAGGCAAGAGCAATGCTCCTGTGATTAACAAGGTGCCAACATGTTGACCAATAATTCAGAGAGTCAGCAAACACAGCTAACAGCTGGCCCGAAAACACTGGGCAAACAATTTATGAGTCCATTCAATTCGGAGGGGGAGAGGATGCAAGTCCTAGCATAATAACCATATTTCTCACTTGCTCTGTCCAGAGAAAATCTGACCCCAGATTAAGAGGTGGTTCCCCTGATGCTCTTACATCCTGATTAGAGAAATTTAAAGTCTTTTGTGATTATCTCTGCAATCTGGTGGCTGCTGGAGAGGAAATGAGGCAGAATTGCCTTGATGCTATAAATATCGATAACACTAAAAACAAACTCCTTATTGATGTGTACAGTTCAAAGGGCCTGCAACTCGACTGTCCATTTCAGCTAGAAGGGTAACGAGGCTTCCAATCAAATTAATCATTAGATAATCGCTAGAGCTGAAGTACAAAGGAGAAGATAGAAAAGAAGGAAGAAAGAGAGGCAAATTGATGTACTTGAAAGAAGAAAAGCTCATGAGGAAAAGCAGTGGAGAAAGAGAGGGACACGGAGAGGGTAAAGAAATCAGAAGGACTGGTACCCCTCGGTTCTAAGGAATTCATTACATACCAGGCATTTTTTCAAAGACTTTGCAAAGTTTCTCATTTGATATTAAAATAGAAATGTAAGTTAGGTACTGTTATTTCCAGAGGAGAAAATGAACAAAAGCAGGTTAAAGAACTTAACGAAGGTCTCCCAATCAGTAATTGGAGCAAGAAGGATTAGAAACCAGGAGGGAGGAAAGGAAGGGGAAGAAGAGAAAAGGAGACAAATTACTGTTAGAGGAAGATTAGTAGAGGCCACCAGCTTTTTTGTTAGAAAATCAGTGGCTTTTTTATCATAGGCAAATGGGCATAAACAAAGAGGCATTTTAATTGTGCCAAGCTTAACTTTCCGCCCCAGAAAGTAAAACTCCAATTAGAAGTGAGCCACGAATGGAGATCCCTCTTCACTAATAAGGACAGAGAACTCAGCCTGATGGGCCCGTTTGTTTGCAGGGGCTACTGCCTGCAAATTCACAAGACAAGCTGCCACATCTCTGGGCTCTTCTGCTTGCTAGCAAGGAAACCTCCAGGGAGGAGGGAACACAGCATATCAAAATAGCATTCCGACATCCACTGAGTCAGGGGAGCTGGGAAGATATAAAACCTCCGAGAAATCACCTTATCTGGGACTTGGAGACAGGGACCCTAAATAACACGATCACACTGGAATTACAGAGGGGGCCTTTTGCCTCCCTACAAATAAATAGAAATACAAAGAGCAAAGGCAAAGGGATTATATAAAAGCATCTCAGGCTCTTTGGTACATGGAAGAGAAACTCTAGTTGAAGAAAAAATTGAAAAAGAGACCACACACAAATATGCCCCATTATGCATTCTTCTAGCATGCGATGCTGGTCTCTGTTATAGGTGCTGGGACATCCTGTCTGGCCTCAGGAGCCTACTGTCCAAGGCACCGGTGGAGCCAGAAACCCTTCCTGGGAACTCCCACCCCAAATCCCAGGGATTCTGCCTGCTGACTGCCATCGATCCAAAGGACCCTAATGGTCAGCTTTGCGTCAACCGAGTATTTGGTATACATGTTTTGGTAACTACAACTGGCACTGCTCATAAAGTAGAGGAAACATCGTAAATCTACTAGGCATGTGAAGGGATCCTTGGACACTGGGCCTCCACTGTGGACGGCCAGCCACAGTGACAAAGTCCATGTCGTCTATGGTGAGGAACACACAAAGGTCACAGACAAAGGCCAGAGACAGAGAAAAGAAACAGAAGGACACACACATGGTTCTAAGATGGAAACCAAATGGGCAGGCAGGATGGTCTAGTAGGTGACAGACTGTTCTGGCCACCTCAGCTCACTTCCACCCCTTTGCTCTTGAAGGCCAATTCACATGCATGCTATGCTATGAAGTAGAATTGTGTGTTGTATGCTCCTTCATTTCTTCATTTCCCAAAGGTGTGCTGGGAATCAGCCACATACCAGGCACTGTGTGTGGAGCTCAAGGACAGCCCAGTAGGTGCTGGGTACCTTGTCACCCCCACTGGCCTCTTGGTGGCTGCAAAGATGTCCTTGAGATCCAAACACAGTTCCTGGTACATGGCTGATTCCCAGCACACCTTTGGGAAATGAAGACATGAAGGAGCATACAGTACACAATTCTACTTCATAGCATACATGTGAGTTGGCTTTCTGTTGCTGTAACAAATACCAGAAATAATCATTTTAAAAGGCCAAGGCTTATTTGGCTCATGGTTCAGAGGCTTCGACCCTGGTCAACTGGCCTCATGCCTTTGGGCCTGTGGCAGCATGGTCCATCATGGCAGGAGTGCAGAAGGACAGGAAGCCTGCTACATCATGTAGCTGGAGGCAATGAGAGAGGAGGAGGGGCTAGGGAGATGTGATCCAGCCTCCTCTTCAAAAGTACCCCACTCCCATAACCTCACTTCCTTGCACCAGGCTCCGCCTCTTCAAGGTTTGACCACCTTGTAACAGTGCCAGACTGAGCACAGAGCTGTCAACATAGGGGCCCCTGGGAAACATGTGAGATCCAAATTCCAGCAGTGGACATTCTCAGGAGACTTCTTTCTGCCCCAGACAGAGAATGAGCACCGGGAAGAAGTCAGCAAGGCAAAAATCAGCCAGGCACCATCTGGCGCTTTCCCAGCCCCATCCACAGTCTTTCCCCCTCTCTCCTGGAGCTCACAGCTGCCACACTAATGAACACATCCCCTCTGTCAGATCATCTTCCAAGTGAAATCCTGCTTTCACACATTCCACTCTCTTACCTTAAGAGCTATTTTGGGCTGGCAACTCATTTACTTGCACATTTGGTGAGCAGGTTAATGGTGTCTCCTGGGACTCATTCATTTGTGCAGATCTTAGGGAAACTAGGAAGGAGGACTTCATGAGTCAGGTGCAAGGGACAGGACTCAAAAGTCTCCCCTGCATGACAGCTTTGCACATTGCTGGGACTTCTGCACCCAAGGGAAGGTATGTTGACCACTTTGGAAGGCAGCTTACGAGGAAGGGGCCTGTTGGGGGTTGTAGTAGGGAGAAGAAAGGCTCTCCAAGATGCCCATATGATCCCTAGAACCTGCAAATACTTTTGTTACGTAGCAAAAGGGCCTTTTTAGATATGATGAAGCTAAGTAGATGATCCGGTACTATTCAGGTAAACCCACTCACAGAGGCTGGACTCTTCCCCTCCACCAATACCTACCTAAAGGCAGAAGAGCACCATCGCACATGAGAAGTCCCAGAAATAAGAACCCCGGGTAACTCCGGATGATTTTGAAATGGACCTGAGGTCAGTTGTAATTATTCTTAAAATCTGTGGGCATCCAGTAGTTATTTCTTTATCATAACTATGCTTCTTTTCATGAAAATTGTTTTCCTATCCAGATCTCCTAGAAACATTTATAATCCAGGAATATTTGACTTCTTTTCCTTTAATGGGTGTAGCCTAGCCCACTCTTGCCCCCTTCTTGCCCTAGTTTTCTAGCATGGAGTCCCTCAAGAATTTTAAGAGGATGAACCTGGCACGATAGTGTGCACTTTTAATCCCAGCACTTGGAAGGCTGAGGCAAGAGGGTTGCTGTGAGTATAAAGACAGCCTGAGCTACACAGTGAGTTCCAGGCCAGCTTGAATTACATAGCAAGACCCTGTTTAAAAAAATAATAATAAAAAGATGGACGATGACCCAGGAAGAAAAAGTTGGAAATCCAGTTTAAGACCTGCCATATCAGAGTCAGATGATAATGAATAGAATGGACACAGAAAATACGGAATGGACAAGCCACATGACATTAAGAAGAAAGCTATCATTCAGAGCTCAGGTGCTCTGCAGAGGAAGAGGGTGATGTCAAAGAACATGAGAAGGTGGTCCAGCCAACTTTATTAAACTTCACATCTGACAGCTCAGGTCTTCCCATCCCAAGGGCAGTGGGTTGAAGGGTAGCTCACAACTCTCCAATTTGTACCCACCTGAAGCCTCACAACATGATCTGATTTAGAAACAGGGCCTTTATAGATGCAGTTACTTAACATGAGCTCATACTGGATGAAGATGGACCCTAATTCCAGTGATTGGTATCCTTACTTTAAAAGGTGAGTACACATATATACACAGGAGAGGTCAGGTGAAAACACAGGCAGAGATTGGAATGACTCAGCTGCCTTCAGTAGTAGAACACTGAAGATTTCCAGGAGCTGCAGTAAGCCAGGAAGAGGCCGGGAAGGATTCTCCCTTGTGGCCTTCAGCGGGAGCACAGCGCTGCCGACGTCTTGACTTCAGACTTCTCGTCTGAGAACTGTGAGATGCTGCACTTCTGTTGGTTTAAGTCACCCAGTTGTGGTCATTTGTTATCACATGAAACTAACAGGCTGAGTGCAGGGCTAGGTCCCAGCTTCTGGTAAAATGTGTAGGTAAAAGACTTAACAGAAGCCTTGCAGATTGGTAAGAATTCTTTCCTTCCACAGAGACTTATGGGACACCTATATGTGACAGGCACTGGGCCAGAGTCTGCCTTCTGGTATGGTGGAGGATGGAGAAACCTCCAGGGTGGTGCCACTCAGACATGGTCCCCAGGCCAGTAGCATCAGTGTCCCCTGAAGCTGAGTGAGGATGCTTATTCCAGATTTACAGAGTCAGAAGCTAAGACTCCTGAGACTTCAGAGCTCTCTCGGGAAACCTAACAAGTACCAAGGTTTGGGAACCACAGCTCTAGCAGTGACAGCTTCACGGGGTAAGGCAAACTAGCTTAAACCCGAGGGAGTGAGATCCAAGCTGGAGACAACTAGATCCATCGAAGAACAGCCCGTTGTCCACCGGAGGAAGTAGTTTGGTTCGGGGATCAGAACCTGCTGAGATCACAAGTGAAGGCATCAATGTCTGTCACTCAGAGGATGGAGAGATGAAGGAGGTTCTTACAGGCCAGAAGCCTGCACAGTTTGTGTCCTGGCTCTGGCTCTTATTTCCCCACCAACTTGCCATTGAGTCTCCATCCAGACTGGAAGCTGAACCATTGCAGGGCGTGACTGCAGAGATTCCTAGTGCTGGCGTCACCGGCGTTGCCTTCCTTTTATGTGCCTGCCAGCTCTCAGTTCAGGCCCTGTGTGCATTCATTGTATACCATATAGGTGGTATTGTGTTAATTTAATAGCTAAAAAGATTAAATATTGATATAGGTGCTGATTGCCTATGACACACCCAGTGCACAACGGAACTGTATTGTCTCTCAGTCTCCCCACCCGCGACTTTCCTTCTGTGCCACACTGCTGAAGAATTCAGTGTCAGCACTGTGTTCATCCAGTCACGGAATTAACCACATGAGCACTGTATTCCTAAATTGCATTATGCACAGGAGTGTCCTGGAGTCATGATAGTTAAATACAGCTTCCAGTTTGGTAGGTCAAAGAAGGGCTCTAAGTCTTCCAGTTTCTAACAAGTTCCCAAAAGTGATGGCGTTGGGGCAGGTCCCCAGACCACACTCTGAGTAATAGGGAATTAGATCACTTCATGTATACTTCATTTCCAAACTGGGCAAATAAAGTAGACTTATATAGCTTGGTCAGTAATATGGCTGAGGTCATTGGCTCCATTAGGTATATTACCAGGGCAATTTTCAAAGCAAGGGTACAATGAAAGCCAAAGAAAGGAAAAAACATTAAAATGATTCCAGTACAGACATTCAGACCTTGCTGGTCATTTATTTGTGGCCATTTCATCTCCCCCATTCTCACCAGGTACGCCTACATCTGAGGGACAGTAGTCAATACCTTCCCCTACAGATGCTGCCCTGGCTGCTTCCTGAGTCAATACTGAGCAAGGTCCACACCCTGCCACACAGAGAATTGTCCTCTGACTGGGGCTGCTGACTTGCCCCAGGGTTTCATGGCTGTGTCCCTGCTGCAGAGCCTGGACACCTGATCGTTTTCTTGGTCTCTGTGACCCAGCTTCCAACACGACCCTCTGATTTCTTTGTCGTTTGTCTTCCTGCTTTCTGTATCTTCTGACACGGGCAGGTCTATATTCTCCATCGGAAGTCAGGCTGCTCCTACTTGCTACCTTAGAACATGGACTCCCAGATGCCCGGATCTCCCGCTGCCATGCCCAGTCCATTAAACCCACCTTCCTACACTCCCCGAGACACTGCTCTTGTGCCCTCTCCTTCCTTGACCCAAATCAGCTGTTGGCCCTAATTTCTAAGTCTACTAGTCTTGGCTTTCCCCTTCTCCCCATCACCCTGCCATTAAAATCAGCAGAGCAGTCTTTGCAGTTGACACTTTGATGCAAGGTGTGACAGAAGGATTTTCTTTGTCCCATCATGGTAGATCAAATGAAAAATTTTGTTAGTCATCAGAAATAGCTGCAAATCATCATTTAGCATGAAGCGGTAGGGTAGGGTAAAATTTTAAGGAGTTAAACTGTATTTAGATTTAGCTGCATTTAGTTTTATTTAGGTAAATTTGGGTGTAGTGGTGATTAACTGTGTTGTTTCATGATCAGGAAAGCCGGAATCAACGTCTCTGGACATAATTGACTACATTCCTTTGTTTAAAACGTGAATGTTGTTGGCGCAATAACGGAAGAAGGAAAGGAAAGTCAGTTTTATCTCCTTAAATAACATAGCTCATTTTTATTGATTTATGACTACCAGCAAATGTAACAGTAGGATGAACAAATATTGAATCGCAAACTATGAATAAGAAAAGTTAGCTCAGACAGCACTCTACTCATTCAAATTTGAAGTCATTCAGTTCAAGTGTTGTATTGGTCTTGGCTCTGTGTTTTGACCTTGTGGCACGGGAGCATTAAAAAACAAAAGAAAACACTGAGTGTGTGGACCTGGTATTGCAAGGACTGAATTCTGTCCTTGCCCATATAAACTGCACGTTCTTATCCAAATCAGTCAATGTCCCTTGGTGTCTGTTTCCTAATCTTAAAGATGGCAATAACTGTGTCCCCAAATCCAGTGGCTGCCGTGAGGGTGAAACGAAATTGTTTAGCACAGTGACTCCAGACTATGTCTTGAGGCTGCGTTGAGCCCCATCTAAACTGTCTGGGTTGATCCCCCTCCCCATCTTCACACTGTCCAGGAGGTTGTAAGTCCAAAGAAGGCAAAGGCGGGGTCATGGGCTTGCAGGAAGGGGGTAGTGATCCAAAAGGCCCCAGTGACAGAGGCTTACACTGTGACAGCCTTGCAGGACCCGAAACAGGGTCGGGATGAAACCCATAATAACTACTATTTCTAACACGGAGAAAGCAGAGCTCACCCCGGGGGCTTACACTCC
The DNA here is from genome assembly GCA_004026905.1 of Hystrix cristata. Taxonomy (NCBI): domain Eukaryota; kingdom Metazoa; phylum Chordata; class Mammalia; order Rodentia; family Hystricidae; genus Hystrix; species Hystrix cristata. The sequence goes on from PVJO010012504.1 coordinate 20,435, forward strand.
AGAAGCTTATACCCTTAGAAACTAAGCTAAGAGCGTGCATGGAGAATCAGAAGCAAGGAGAGGGAGGCGGCAACCCTGGCTGTCCAGCTGAATTTTGTCTGGACTGCTGCAAGCCGTGTTGCGCATGCTGACCTCTCCTTGCTCACTTTTTATGGCTCTCTCTTTAACTTACTTTTGGAAACTCAGAACCACTTGTTTATTCACATAGCCGTTTAATCAATACATCGAATTAATGCCCCCTATTTTGAAAGGCAGTATAGTGAAATCTTTAAGAACATGGTCCCTGGCCTCAGAATGTTGGATTCAAATCCCAGCTCTGCACTCAATAGCTGTGAGATCTCGGGAAACTAAATGAACTGCTTGTAACATGGTCAACAGCACAGCACCAGGCTCACAGGATGGTTGTGAAGAAAAAGGAGTGCACCGTGGTGTGTTTAGCTAACAAGTCATCACTGTGTGTAAGGCACTGATTCACAGGCTGGGAGAAGCCATGTTAGGCAATAAACACTTGCCCTGGAATCTGCCTCATCATGTGTCTTTATGTAAGCTAAGTATTTTCTGGTTAGCTTTTCTCTGGAGCCACATAATTTGGGTTTCTGTTTATAGCAGCCTCTACTTTCAAGTCTTAATTTCCACTCTAGGGTTATGGTTTAGTTTAAGTATAACCCAAACAAAAGGCATGAAGCAAATACCCATTTTTTCTATCTATAAAACATTATGAAAGTGATCATACCATTTCTGGGGATGACTCCCCCAAGGAATCATATTATATTTTTTGCATACATATCAACCTCAGTGCTCTACCTGCCACTCCGCGGTTGTCCTTGACTACATGCCTAAAGGAGTCCATCATTCCTGTGTCCTAGGCTTCAGGGATGGAGAGAGTCTGGAGGAACAGATGCTCATGTTCTGAAAGCCCAGATGACAAAGAGACAGACACTAATCACTTTGTTCACACCCGATCACAACAGCTCAGTCACATGACCACAGGTAGCTGCAAGGGAGGCTGGGAGGCAGCCTCAGACATAGCGTGCCCAGCTGTAACCCCAGTGGAGAATGGATTCTGTGGGCTGCTGCCTCCTTTCTTCTAGCTGCCATCCTTGATCCTGTCTTCTCCTGAGGCCTGCTGAAGGGTCCAAGTAAGAAAGACAGTTCAACCTCAGGGATATGAAGGAGCAAAAGGCAAGTGGCCAGAAAGTACAGCCACACTATTTATTGGCCTTCAGGGTTGTGTGACAATGGACTCCTCCTCCATTATTTACTCACTTTAAAAAGTGAGACACTACTGCTATACAGCAAGAGTGTGGTAGGAAAAAATGGAAGAACAATTGTAAGAGGTCAAACAATTGCAAGAGGCCTTGAAAAGGCCAAACATTGCAAGATGTTCTAGCACATAGAACATCTGTTTAATTAGATATTGCTGCCTTCCTTTTCCTGGAAAAGCACCTGTATTTTTGTTTAACTTTTTAATACTCTGCTATACTGAGTCACTGGTTCTTTTTCTTTAAGCTTCTGTGGGAAATATCAGCATTGGGGTTTTGATGCCAGAATCCTTGAACTGTTGAGAGTCTCTTCAGCCACACTGGGTCACTGAGCATGCCATCCAGTTCCACCTCCTTACATTTAGGTAACTCTCCTTGCCTTCCCACCTTGTTATTTTTAAAGTCTAGTTTCAAAGCTTCTGGTGTCACCACTGCCCTTTGTTTGGTTGGCAGGTGAAATTCTGCCCTAGTTGGTATTGTCTTTGCTCCTGGAAGCCATGTAGTGCTGGCACGTGGGCAGCAATTCCTGGGTCATCACTGATCACACCCTTGGCACAGCACCTTCATTATTCATTATTCCTCTGAGCTCTTATGCAGGAATTTTCTATAGCATCTCACTCTGCCAAGAGTGCCATTCTTCATGCCTGTGTAATGGAGTCAGTGAGTTCACAAGCTACAAATTAGAGTGCAACAAACATAGCTTCCTTAGTTTCTTCATCTGGACCCCTTTTGTTCTTGGCCTCCGTCCCACTGGGCAAATGAAATACATACAGTCTCTTAAACTTGCCAATAGTAAATTACTCATTCTAGTTTTCAAAATAGGCTTTGCTACTGGAAACTTACTTGATCTTTTGGAATCCGGTCTTTCTCTTGACCACAATGGAGGAGGCTTCTGTATGTTGGGAGTGACCTGGGTAGCTGGTCTCACATCCTGGGACTGGGCTTTGTGCTTACTCAGGGAGCTCCCAGTTTCATTGGAAAGGGCTCTTTCTCTGCTCATCACAAGGCTTTCTATTGATGCTTGTTGCTAAGCCCTAGAAGTGATGAAGCATGGGAAACCGGAAGACTCTCTCTGTTGTCCTCTGGCCTTTCCTTCCTCACCTGGACAGACTCTACTCCAATACTCACTTTGCTTCTCAGTCTTTGGCTCAGGATATGGCAGCCTCAGCTCTCGGCAGGATGAAGGCCTCATGTTGGGTTCCTAGTTCCCATTTTTCAGCTATGATGTGACCCCCCCTTCCCCAGCAAGCAAAACTGTGGGGCCTCTTCTGCACAGAGGGAACAGAAGGGACTGGGATTTTCCTGTGGCCCCCTTTTCTCTGTCTTTCCTCGATGCAGCCCACACACACCCTGGGCATCTGCCAGGTGCTGAGATGACCTACAGAGGGTCTCATCCCACACTTCTACTGGAGAAGGGGCCCAAGACCTCTGCATCCTGCTTTCTATTTAGTCCTCTGGGGTTTCTCTATGGGTGTCGCCGACCTAGACCAAGTTCAGAGAAATGAGAGATTGATTCTCGAGACTCCTCCCCAACCCTTTCTCCTCTGAATCCCCCTGCCTGACACAGGGGCCTGTCTTCACTGTTAGGATTAACTGATACTGCTTAACTGGGATGTGCATTTTTGTCTTTGTGGTGCTGGGAATTGAACCCAGAGTCTTGTACGTGCTAGGCAAGTGCTTTAGCGCCAAACTGCACCTCAGCCCTCTTGTGAAATATCTTTTTTGAGACTAAATTTGGCAGCCCTGTTCACTCCTCTCCCTAGAGGTGAGTGTTAGAGGTGGGGTAGGCTTTTCCTAGGTCACATGTTTCTTCCCCACCTGCTCCTTCTTTCTTCACAAGTCACTAAACTTCACACCTGGACAGTGGACAGAATGTAGGAAAAGAAACCAACTTCTGAAAAGGTAAGACACCTCTGGGGGTGATTTTGAGACTTAAGTTAGCCCTGCATTGCAGTGCATAAAAGCTATGGGTGGTAATCTATTTTCGGGACTCAGAGGCGCCCAAACTCCCATCCTGGGCAAGTTCACCCTGACAGCCTGGGCCTCAATTTTCTCATCTATATAGTGGAGATAGTAATAACAATGACAAAGACTAAATGTATATGAAAGCACTGTCACATAGTAAGTGATCAATAAGTGGTTTAGAACAAACAGAACTTCCTGATGACTGGCATCTGCCCCACAGGTGCAGATGCGGATACTGTGACGTAGTTGTGGCTGCAGCAAACTAAAGAAGGCGTTCTTTCACCTGTTATCTTGTGTGGAACTTTCATCAGTTCCAGAAAAGGAAGGGCAGGACCCACCCTGAGCACACATCGTCCATTTGGCACTTCCTGTACCTCACATCCTTTAAGCCTTACCGCTGTGCCGTGGGGCCAGAAATACTGCCCCACTGCACGGATGGAGAAACTGAAGCTTGGAAAGACCGGTGGGGTGATTTCCCAAGCCTTCATCCTTCACCCATGTTCTAGAAGCACAGCCCCAGGGCCTCCTCCTGTGCTGAGGCCATAAGGCTCTGCTGCTTCTGCAGAGCAGGTCCTTGGAGTGCAGCCCCTCACTGCAGGGGGCTGACTCGGTGGAGAGACAGGATGGATCCACACCTAGGGTGAGCCTCCACCTCCTGGGTTCCCGGGGTCACTCTCTGTCTTTATGTGCCCCTCCTCCTCCGGCACAGCCAGATCCCTCTCTACACAGCAGCTTCCTCAGTCAATCTTAAATCTGAGCACAAGCGTTTCTTTTTCATCAAAGCGAGACCATGTCTCCTCAGCTCTAAATTGAGGACACAGATTTCGCTGTGGGTCTGCCTCCTCCAGTGGCCCTGAAAATCTAATGTAATCACATTAATACCAACAGCTCACAGTGAAATAGCTCCCAACACACCAAGCATTATTATGAGCACAAAGGCTAACTAAGGAAATCCTCCTTCAACCATGCAAGACTTGTTATTCACAGCCTCCTGGCAGAGAGGAGGAAAGTGAGGCACAGAGAGATTGAGGACCTTTCTCAAAGTTGCAGAGTTACTAGACAGTATTGGAACCCCTGGCAATCTGACCTTGTCGCATAGGATTTGTGATCTAGAGGGGGTAAGAGGGCTTTCTGGGAGCTTCCGGTTTGTGGATAGGTTAAAGTCAGGCTTGACCTCTCTCAGGCTAGTCCTGCCTGCACTCAGGAAGAGTCTATCTTGCAGGGTCATTACCTGCTCAGGACCAGGGCAGCCTTGCTAGCTCAGGGTCTTGGAAATTCTGTTATTCTACACTATATCATAGCATTAATGTTCAGATAATACCCTAGAACTTAAAATGGCTCCCAGTTATTCTTAGAATAAAAAGTCAGCTGTTTTTCATGGCCCGGAAATGCCTTTCATGGCCCAAAATGCTTTTCCACTGGCTGACCACAGGCCAGCTCATCTCAATTTTCAGATGTACCCAGGGCCCCTCTAGACAGCTGTCCCCTCCCCCATATGACCAGATACCTCTGGCCTGCACTTTCTTTCACAGTGCGGTGAACGTAAGGCTACAGCTGCCAGCCCTGCTCCAAGTTATACCTGTAGGATTCATAAAAACCCATTTAGGCAAAACCAGTGGTAAAGTGGACATAATGCAAAACTGACCACCTTTACCTTTCCCAAGCATACAGAGCCATATCATTAACTACTTCCTCACTGCTGTACTACAGAGCTCTAGGATGTTTTCGTCTTGCAATACAGAAGCTCCATACTGGCTGAGCAATAAGTCTCTATTCCCTTTCCCCCCACTCCCTGACCACCACCCTTTCATGCAGTCTCTATGGATTTGACCAGCCCAGGTACTTCATGTAAGTTGAAGCACACAGTATTTGTCCTTCTGTGTCTGGCTTATTACACTTACCATAGTGTCTTTAGGGTTCCTCCATGTTGTAGCATGTGTCAGAATTTCCTTTCTTTTGAGGCTGAGTAATACTCCATTGTTTGCATATCTGACATTTTATTTCTCCATTAACTCCAACAGGGGACACTAGGGTTGCTTTCACCTTTTAGCTACACCGTGAATAATACTGCTAGGTACTTGTGTGCACGTATAAAACCTTGTGTATCAAGCTCCTCTGATCCAGACTGGACTGTGAACCTCCAGCACTCTGCTTCACACACCGGACTACTCTAGGTCCTTGGCTCTGCCATGCCCTCCTCTTCCCACAGTAACCCACGGCTTTAACTCCTCTGTGCCTTCAGAAGCTGTTCATTAGGGCAACTGTTACTATTAATTTTAGGATATTTATTTAGGTTGAATCACCACCTTTATACTTAGGGTGAATGACTAAGTCTATGATGTAATTCCTGGGGCCTTAGAAGGACATTATGGAATAGCCCTTGCTCTAATCCCTTTATTCCTCCTGTCACACAATGCTTCCTACCACAGTGGTCACTTCCTCGGGACCTAAGACCTGTTAACCCTAATGAGAGACAGAGTAACCCTAATAGCACCGAGGAGTCAGTGATGGTCAGCAAGCCAAAGAGAATTCCCAAGAAGATATCAGAGGGTAGTAATGGGAATAGAAGAGTAGGAGGCAGCAAGAGGAATCCCCAAGAGGAGAACAGGAGACTGTACATGCCAGATCCTTGGAGTTTGGATTGGGTGAGGTCTCAGGGCTGGCTCTGGGGACAGACAACTGTGTGAAACAGTCAGTGAGCTGGGTGTTTTCTACTTCCTGCTTAGCTACTTAATGCATGTGTGAACTTGAACAAGTCCTTGAATATTTCTGAAACTCAGTATTTGCTTAAAAGGAACAAACCAGAAAAATAGTATGTATCTTATAGTGTTTTGCTGTTAAAAATAAAATCCTCAAGTGGGCTAAGGAACATGTCTTTCAGGTGGCAGATGCCTAGTGAAAGTTTTCTGCCCTCACTGGCTCTTCTTCAAGCTCCTCACATCCAGCTCAGTGCCATCCAAGGGTATCCCTTGGCAAGCATTTGGGTGAGAAGGAAAGAAAGGTGGTGTTTCCTCCCCATCAGTCCTGTTCTTGGGGGTTTGGGATATTTCCAGCACTCCTCATCAGGACTGAAGTCACTCAGAATGAGGTCCACTCCTCAGACCAAGGCTTTGGGAATGAATCTAAGGCAAGGGTCACTCTCCCTGGCTGAGGCAATGTCTACTATTTGATCTAAAAAGGACAAGTGAACAGACAGTTTACATCATAAATTAAATCAGAGACATTTCCTCATCTGCCACCTTAACACTGTGTAAAGCAGCCTGTTAAACACCCAAAAGGCACTCACAGGCAACTGTGAGGAGGATCTCTGTGCCAGAGACTTGTCTTTCCTCCCCATCACCTCTATAGAAGTGACCTCAAGCATTGAACTTGAGACACACTCAGGAGCAGCCCCATCAAGAACTCTGGGGCCTTGTGTAAAGCAGCTCTCTGTTACTGTGACAAAATGCCTGAGAAAAACAACTGAACATAGGGAAGATTTATTTTAGCTCACATTGTTAAAGTTTTTAGTCCATGGTCACTCGGCTCCACTTCTAAGGCTGTGGTGAGAAGGAAACATCATAGTGGAAGGGTGTGGCTGAGGAAAGCTGTTTACCTCACGGCAGCTGAGAGAGAGAGAGAGAGAGAGAGAGAGAGAAAGAGAGATGAAACTGGCCAGGGACCAAATACAGTCCCCCAAAGGTGTAATCCACTGAAGAAGTTAGAGACCTCATAGTCCAATCACCACTCTAAGCTCCACCTCTAAGCAGTACAGCATTGGGAATCAAGCCCACAATACATGAGTCTTCAGGGGACACTTCCTATTTAAACTATTACAGGCCCCCTGAGCTGGCTGGAATGACTCTAGGTACCTACAGACCTTCTGATGCTCCTCAGCCACTCAATGAACAGGTGCCTGGCCCATCTGTGTCCTCTGAAGGAAGTCCCTGTTGGGCACTCTGGAGCTGGTGGGGTCCACCCTCAGAAAGAGTCAGTAGCCCCTGACCTCCTAAAAAGTTAGCTGCTGAAAGGGACCTCGTATTCCTTCAAAATCATACAGGAAGCTAATTTGCTGTTTGTGCCTAACCTGTCCTTATCTGTCTTTGAAGGAAAAATATAATTTTGTCTATGTGATTAATTACTATTATCATTATTGTCAACATCTTCATCTTCGTTATTACAGATAATTAAGGTATCACAATGAAATATCTAGGCTGAGACTTAATAACGGAGGAAAAAGCAGCTAGACAGAGGAGGAGGCAAGGACTAAAGGAGTCAGGGGACTGAAAACACCCCAGGAAGAAAGCAGGGGACAAACATGCTATCCCTCCTTCAGCTCTCTTTGCCTTTTTAACTTGTTCCTCCTTCTCATTTGTTTCCCGTGTCTTTCACCACTGCTTGAGCTCTTCAATCCACTTTCCTTAATTTGTTTCAGCATTGATTCTTCATTCTAGACTCCAACCTATCTGCTTAGCAAATGCTATACCTGTCATTCATCACTTTAATTCATTCATTAGTTTATTCTTATCTGGCAGATAAGATACCTATTACCAGTGAGGCAAAATGAGACATATTGAAAGCACACAGAAGCATGAGACCAGCCCCATGTCCTCAAGAACCCCACAATCTTTTAGAGGAAGCAAACATGAATTGGCAATCTGTGATTTACACCAGCAGGTCACTCATTCAACCTTTCATTCTTTCAGGCATTCGGCACATGCATTGAGCTCTTACTGTGTGCCAGGAACTGAGCTACACCCTATGGATACCAACTTTACTTCTGTCAATACTAACATTTCCTTATTTGCCTCTGAAGGAAAAATGGAAAATAATTTGGTTAGATAATTATTATTATCATTATTGTCAATATCTTTGAACAAGTGTTCATGAATGATCAAGAGAGAGACACAGTCCTTGCCCTGATGGAGTTTAGAGTATCCGTGTGGAGAAGCTCACGGAATGACTGGGGTCTTGCAAGATTCCCGGGGGAATTGCGATGGTAAAATTAAGGATTGTGAAAGAAGATTTTCCTTTTTCTATCCCCTATTCTCTGTAAGCACTGACTGTCAATTTCTGGAACAGAGTTTGGTTACCCATGGCAACGTCTGAAGCAAGTAATAAAGAGCTGAGGAAATAGCATGTTCACACCCTAACATTAAATTATCCACACAGCCCTCAGAGTTCGTTGATCAGGAACGTGAAATGAGCTCCTGGTAATTAGAAATACTCCGGCACTTCATCATTAGAGTGGGCGTGTTGATTTTGGAAGGGATGTTTTAAAATTTTTTGATTTTGCCCTAAAATTTGCAAAATGTGTTATTTGCATAAACTAAGCTATTTATAATTTTGGAAGGGGGACTATTTTCCCCTTTCTCTCTGGATTTTTTAGAGTTTGATACAACAATTTCCTGCCTAGTTCTCTCATTCCAAACTTCTATAAAAGACTTGCAAGTGCTTGTCTGAGCCTAGCTCTGTCATCTCTCCAGCCTTGTTTTTCACTTTCTTTCTTTGCTTTCACTTCACTGCAAAGCATTTACACCCCTGTTTTGCTTTGCCCTATGGTATTGCACTTACCCTGTTTTCCTGCTTGCAGCCTCCCCTTTCCGCTATCGTTCCGAGATTCCCAGGTGTCCTCTTGTCTTGACTACTGCTGTCACCTTCTCTTTGGATGGGGCAGCGCTTCTCCACAGATCTTCCCTTGACCCTGAGCCCTTAATGGTACGGTTTCCCCATCCTTCTCCAACCTTCCATCAGAGCACAAACAGTATGTTGTTAGAATACTTTACTTGAATAACCTCTTTCCCCACTAGATTTGGAATTCCATGAGAGCCTGCCTATTACGTTCACAAGTTTTTTGTGTTGTTGTTTTTTTCTTGAGCTCAGGACATTAACTATTAAGTAAATATTAGTTGAGTTAATTAGAATCATCAGTGAGCACAAGTTTTACTGCTGCATAACAAGCCCTTCAAAACTCAGTAGACTAGGATGATAGTTTTCATCTACGCACTCACAATCAACACATGTCCGTGGTGACTTTGCTTCAACCTGCAGGTCATAAGTCAATTGGAGAAGCTCTGCTCCTTGTCCTCCATTCATTTGGGAACAGCAGGTCACCTAGGGCAGTAATTTTCCATGGCAGTACAAGAGGCAGAGCCCAGCCACACAAGGGCATTTCAAGCTTTGGCTTGTCCCATGTCTATTAGCATCCCATCATCCAAACAAGTCATCTGGCCAAGCCCAACGTAATAGGTGGAAAATAGGTCTGTGAAGGAGGAGTAAGAGGACTGGATATCTGCTAAACAATAATGCAATACATTACAATCATAAATGATCCCTCACTGATCCAGGCAACATTTATTCGATAGAAATTCTCTTTCCCTCAAGGACAGTTTTTAAGTAAAATTTTCTCAGAATGTGCTATGCTAGGTTACTCGTGAAATTCATAATTAGAAAATGAGTCACAGATTCTGGCATCAGCAATGTGCAATGCAAGTAAGATAAAATGTGTATACAAATTATTATCCTACAAGAAGTTGTATTGTATCCTTAATAAAGACTATAGATCATAGTGAAGATAGCCAAGATTTTAGAGTCAGGCATACCTGGGTTTTGCCACTTGCTAGACCTGAGACTGAGGGTAGTTGTTTGAAGTCTCTGAGTCTCCTTTGCCTCCTCTGTTATAAGAATATGAAAGCAATGTGTCCCACTGAGTAGCAGCAAGACAGACTAGCTCATGGTCCACGTGCCATTCATAGCTACACTGTCTGTGTATCTCCTTGTCTTTATGCTTTTGTGAAGGCCAATCCATGAACCGTATAGCTCCATTATTTGCTAGAAATTGTGGGTGTCATTAGCTGCTTTGTTCTAGCTCTCTTCTGGGAACTACCTTGTCACATGATTCATTAGGATGAACTATTCCAGGAAAAAAGTAAGAATTACATCATATTTCTTAGAGCCCATCATCTAACACATTTAATTTAGATTACTTGTCCCATAGGCATGTCACCTTGTGGTTAACAACTCCAAAAATCTTCTAAAACATATCTGCTTACTGAGAGCTTTGTGTGCTTACCTGGCCCTCTCTCCGCAGGTGGTCTCACCCACCACACACTTTCAACTCTTACCTCTGCTTATGCCATACCTCAATCCATGTCTAAATCCAGAGATTCCATCTATCACCAAATTATTCACTAAAATTTTCTAAATGAAGGTCAGGCTGGTGTCTCAATACGGTATATTAAACACTAAATGTAGTCTCCATTCTCCAAGTCTAGAACTCTTTCACTGCTCTTCATCCCATTGAATGGCTTCATAATCCACCTAGCCACAAAGGTTAAAACTTCATGACTCCCTTTGACTTATCCCACTCTTCATTTCCCTAGTCCATCCATCACTATGTATGTTAGTCAAGATGAAAATGGCTATGGAGCAACACAAAATCCCAACAAAAGCCAGCTTAAACAAAAGGAAAGTGTTACTAGTTCATGTAACAATTAGTCCAGAGGAGAGCAGCCAGTGGGTACCAGCTCCTAGAACCACTTGATTTCAATTTTCTTGGCTTCTCTGGCTCCATCTCGCTGTGTAAACTTCATTACTACACTGATCACAAATTGCCTGTAACAGCTCCAGATACTGTAAAATTGATAGATTCAGCAGAACTGTCTTTCTTTGTAGGGACCCTCAATACCCATTGCCCGATGTTATTTTGGCTCAAAAGTCTATTCCTAAACCAGTCACCAGCAAGGAGATTAGATTTATTGTGCTTGGTGGAGACTACTACACTAGTGGCTCTTCATCCCTCTTCTTGGACAATAAAATCAATTGAGTCCTACGTATTTTGAGTCTTCAACACCTTGAGCTTGTTACTGCCATGTTACTACCTTAGTTAGGACACAGCACCATGCACAGGAAGTGTGAATTTTTGTCCTACCAACTTTCACACTCTGAATTCTCCACAACTGCCTGTCTTAATCTTTTCTCACACATTTAGCAAAGAGAGCGTCTAAGAGAGCTCACACTATGCTACTCTCGTCTTAGAAAACATTCACATCTTCTATGGGATGAAGTCCAGACTTTACAACTGGGCACTCACGTTCTTCCAAAATTTGCCATGTTTCAATTTCCAGTGTTATCTCTTCTAATTCTAATAGTCTACACAGTGCCTAGATTTGTTTATATTAGCAAAGTGCTAGCTTATCTCTTCTACGCATTGTCTCAGGTGCTCTGTACAATTCTGTGTGAAGTAGATATTGTTGTCATTGAAGCTTTAAAGAAAAGGAATCCACGATTCAGGCAGGTCAAGTAAGTGGCCCCAGGCTACCTACAGAGTTGTATGAACTCTCAGTATGAGGTGCAATCGATAACCAGGGCTGTCTGGTTGCAAAGCCTGTACTCTTAGCTCTTCCAGCACATCACCTTCCTCTTGCCTCCACTCGAATCTTACTTCCAAGTCCTGCCACACTTTTTAGTGTTTTGTGAGCAAACTCAGTAAGGTCATGTCTTCCTGGATTTATAAAAGTTGTTCCTGTCTGGAATGTTTACCTCTCTACCTCTTCCCTCAAACCCTACTTTCACACCTCTCTGACACTCCCAGCTCTAGTCAGAATTATTTATCTCTCCCCATGATCCTGTAGTTGACCATCATACAAAGTTGGTTCTCACACCCCTCCTGGTAAAGACCAGTTCGTCCTTTGGTTACTGTGTTCTGCAGAGACTTGTATGTAGAACAAGTTTATATTCCTCCAAAATTGTGGTGTATTTTTTGAGAATACACTCAGAACAGGACTGTGCTAGTGACCAAGTGATAAGAGACTTATGGCCAGTTGTCACCCTCAAAAATTTTTCATTCTAAGTCAAGAGATAAACATACAACCAATAATTTCAAGGTCCAGTTGCTATAACAGAATATCTTTGCTTGAACTAATTCCGATTCCAACAATACATACTACAGATTTTTTTTTTTCTTTTGGTCTTGTAAGACAGGGTCTGGCTTTGTAGATAAGTCAAGCTGGACTTGAACTCACCATGTTGTTTAGGCTGACCTCAAACTCATGGCAATCCTCCTGCCTCAGCCTCCTGAGTGCTGGAATTAGAGGTATACGCCCCCATGTCCAGCAAAAAAATTGGTGCCGCTTTCTTTTTTTCTTTCTCTTTCTTTTTTTCTTTCTTTGTTTGTTTCTTTTTCTCAGTACTGGGAATTAAACCCAGGGCCTTCGCACTGACCCATATCCCCAACCCACTTTTTTTATTCTTTATTCTGAGACAGGGTCTCTTTAAGTCACTGAGTTGCCCTTCTGTCTACAGATTTATACCTTGAACATGTACTGACCTCTAACTGGTGAGCTAACAGCCTTGAGTGTGGTTTTTCCTATTAGTTAGGGGCGTCATTCCTCTGTTCCTGATACTTTTGATGGTATCGAGAAGGCCTACTAGCAAAATAGACCTGACTTCTCTCCATTCCCACACTTAGTCCTTCTTAAGAGACAAGTGTGATCTGGTATGATTAGAAGAAGCCAGTCTTGCTCAGGGCGACCTCGTTCCCTGCGTTGTCTTAGGTACAAGCTTCCTGCGGAGACTCTGTTGTCTACTGCCCTCAGCCACGGAAGGGAGCTCAGCCTCCCCTCACTGAGAGCCTCATGTATCAGGTGAGCGTCACACTTCTGTGTACTTTTTGGCCCAGACCCTTTTCTTACATTGCAGGAGGCTCCACAGCCTAAATCACAGCACTGCTCACTTGTATGAGGGACTGGCTGTCAGGGAATCCCCAACCAGGGCCAGTCAGGATCTGTGGCTCTGCACCCCAGCTTCCCTGTTCTTTGACGGACACATCTGGGGCTCATGACAACATCCCAGCAGAATCAAGCCCTGCTGATTATTTTGCTGAAGCATGAAAGCACACCCTTAATTGGCTTTTTCTTTCTCCCCCCTTCTCATTCTCTTCACTCCGTCATTTCTTGTTCTGGAAAAGCTCCAAAATAAATGACTGAATCCAAGTTCTCATCTCTGGTTCTTCTTTTCCGGATAATTCAGATGACGACAGGCAACCCTCTCGGCTCTGTAGTTTAAGTGTTGGTTCCATTCCAAGGGGTCTGTGAAGACTACTGTGAATGACTGTTGCAGTCCTTGACCGGGTGAAGTGGGTCTTGGGATCAAGGGATCGGAATGTGCCAGTTGGCAGATGCTGCGCCATGTGCTCCATCTAGGGCTGGAAGTTGTGGTCAGCGCTCCTCCCCAGCGTCACATATACAGTTATTCAGAGTACACTTCTGTAGAAAATCAGTTATAGTATCACGAGGAAGGCTAGTAAATGCTAGGTAGATTAGACGATGGGTTCTCCTTAAGAAAGTTACCTAGCAACCCCTCGCCTGTGGAGGCCAAGAGGATCCACAAGAGAAGACATCACGCGTCTTTACGAGGAGAGTTAGAAGTGACCCGGGACATGACTTGCCCCAACTTCTCAAGTTACTGAAGAAACGCAGAAATATTAACCCCACTTACTTGCTTAGCCAAAAACTGGAAGAGCTAGAGCAGGAACCCGAGAGCCTAATTCTCTAGTGTTAATTATACTTCAAAAGTCAAGGTGTTTTGTCTGTCCCTCCCTCCAGCACGGTGGCTTCTTCCTTCTTAAGTCTGCTAGCTCTGACTCTAAGCACCAAAGAATTATGCTTTAAAAACCTCCCATTGTTATAAAAATGATAGCCTTGGCTCCAAGACAGGTCTCTTTCTGGATTTACTAATTCAGCCCATTAAATCTAATCTGTGTCTACAAAGAAAAATGCTGCCTCTTGATTTACTTAGTTTGCAAGACTGTATTTCTTTTTACACTTAGGTCGCCTGGGCAAGTCCCTGAGTCAGCTCCCAGCGGCGCTTCTCTTATGATGATTTAGGAAATGGCAGAGAAATGAGGCTTGGAAAGAAGGAGAAGCAGACTTGGCTGGCAGCCTTCCCAAGAAAGGAAGGTTTTTCCTGGCATTTGAAGGACAGGTCAGACATAGATTGGCTAAGGAGGAGGCATGGGGCAGGGTAGAGAGGAGAGGAGACTTTCAGGGGAAGGGCATCTTGTTTTGAAATGAGGATGAAGGAATTGAGTTTGAATGAATAAGTAAATCACAGAACACTTGATTAGTATGAAGAATATAAAATGTTACCTATAGAAGGAGATTATGAAAGTGGTAGGGAGAAGAAGAGTAGAGTAAAAGGAAGCTAAATTTAATAAACACCGTCAAAAGGAATAGGAAAAGAGAGTAAAAAGAGTTTAAGCTTATTACTAGAGTTATGAAAGCAACCAACAAAACTTCAAGTATAACAATAGTATTATCTGATGCTAGGAAGAGGATAGAGTGAGAAGAGAGGAAAACAATTAGTCAAGAAATACAGTTTCAAGTACAGCACCTAAAGCAGTGGAGACCAACAATAGAATAAATAAGAGCCAAAATGGCATGAAAAAGAGGCTGTTTCTGAATGATGGCATGAAGAGCGGGGAGGGACTGGCATTCAATTCTGCTGTGAGGTTTTCTGTGCTATTTGAATTGTTACCAAGTGCATCCACGTTTTGAAATTTGAAAAACAGATCTTGCGACTCAGCAGTTCACCCATAGGATGAACTATCCTGTACCTGAGTCAGTGCTCGGCGGCCCTTTCTCTTGGGATGATTTAAGAAACAGAACAGAAAGGAGGCTTGGAAGGGAGAAGAAGCAGGCTTGACTGCAACCTATCCTGTACCAAGCACAGCATTACAGCCTGGGATTCAGATAGGTAAGACAGAATAAGGGGATAACTTTTAAAATGGAAGTCGTTCTAGTTGGGGAAAACAAGAAAGGCATGGAAGAGATTTTCCAAGGAAGTAAACAGAATAAAAAATGAAAAAGAATCTACCAAATAAAGAAGGGAGCAAGAGCACTAGAAGCAGAGCTCAAAATACCCCAAATAATAGAGAATGTAATGAAATCGTTGAGCAACTACAGATTATGCAACATTGCTGGTATATTTGGTGCTGGATGATAAGGCTGCAGGGACACTTCAAGAAGGGGCCTTACGTCCTATTAAAAGTGCCGAATTATCTTCTGTTGCCAGAGAGATCCCAAACTCAAATGCACCCAGCAGTCAGGCAGATGATGGATGTCAAAGAGGAAGGGGAAAGAGAGGGGTAAAACAGACAGCACACATTCTAGCTGGCCAGCAAGTGCGGCAGAAGGTAGCCATCTAAGTGATCAAACCCAGTACTGAGATTTCTCTAGTTTCTCAAATAAAGCTATCAGTCAACATTTTTACACTTTATTAATTAAGTTATGCTATGCTACGCTATATCACAAGGACGTGGTCATGGTGTAGCACAATGCAGGTTTATTTCCCACTTGCAGAAAGTCTACTGTGGGCATAATAGCTCCCTTCCACGTGGTGCTCATATCAGTAGGAATTCAAGGCCATGAAAGCTGGACAGAGGGGTACGCTGCCTTCTGAGAGTATTAGTCAAGTCATCTATGGGGTGAAATGGGTCACTTTTCCTTAGTCTGATTTAAGGAAAGACTAAGAAGCATCATTACCACGACACACAAGGGTACTCCGTGAGCATATGGATTTGCATTCCTGCCACAGCAAGGAATGAAAACTTCATTTGGAGGACCAAATAATCCCATTAATAATGACTGGTTTGAGCAGTTTAAGAACTCTACCAGTCAAAGAGCTAAAATATTTTAAAATACCACATTTTTATTTTATGAAAAAGAATTCCAGAAGTGGGGTAGGGGACTGACTGAAGAGGGTACAGATACTAAAAGTGGGATAGTTGTTGTCCTTTGGGAGCAACATCGAGGATCCTAAACAGGATGGGAGCAGTGGGTATAGAGGAGAGGGAATTCTCAGAGGTGGAATTAACTCTATTGGTTTAGAAATAAAAAGGAGGAGGCCCACAAATCTTGTGGGAATTGCCCAAGATTGCCAAGTTAAAACAAGCAGTTGTTTGGAGTCTCTTGGTCCAGCACATGTTTTTATTGCATTGTTAGAATGATAGGAAAGGAAACAAATGGAAATATACAATCTTCAGCTTTGAGAATTAGGCTTTGGGGAGCTTATCTAATGCAAACATTCAATGCCATCAGATTTTGTTCTTAACTGATTTTAAATGTGAATCTCCTCAAAGATTCTACTTTCTTCTTAACTTATAAGACCTGCCAATGGGTAAACATCAAACAGGTAATGTATTCATTTTTTAACCTTGATTTAGACTCTTTTCCTATTACCTTCTGGGAAATCCTCAGCTTAGGAAAGAAATACTTTTATCTTTCTCACCTCTAAACGTGCCCTGGTGCTGGAACAGTAAGCATTCTAATCAGCGTGGCTTCCAACCATCTGTGATGAGATTTCTATGGCAGGATTCATCTAAATCTCTAATGCTCAGAAGTAGTTAATCCACTTGAGCCTGAAGCAGAAAGAAAATACAGAAAGGAAAATTATTGCATGGAAGGAAGCAGTATTAAGGAGTATGTGTAAAGATGAATTTAATGGAACAGAGATTTTTTTTTTGCCCTCAAGTCTCGGAGAATGAGGCCATAATATATCCACATAAAAGCACATAAGCAAAAATTCTGAATATTAATTATACAGAATTTTCACAGGAAGCCTAGAGCTGGTCATTTTATATGATCTTTTCAGTTAATCTGTCCTATTTCCCATATGATGGTTAATATTATCCCCATTTTACAAAGAAGAAAACTGAGACTCATAAATGTACCAAATCACAAGCTGCCAGAGTTTGAGGTTTTACTTTTTCCATTGTAACAACCTTATATTTGGATCCAACAAATATTTACCAAGTGCTTACTATGAACAGCAAATGCTGACACAATTCATTTCATTTCGTCCTTAAAATAATCCCATGAGGTCACTATTATCATTCAGTTAACTACAACAGAGCAAATTGGGGGGCGAAATAAGGAGAGGGAAAGCCAGGGTTTTATTCTGAGAGCCAGTAGAGGTGCAGATGAGCTCAAGTTCATCTCATTTCATCCTTTCAGCCCACGCTTTTGTAGATAAATTTGCAGGTTCACTGACTCCTGTCCCACAAAAAGAATTTTCAGGATGAGTTAGTGTCTTTGTTACTTTTCTTGTTGCTGAGACAAAATACCTGATACCCAAAATTAGAGGAGGAAAAGTTTATTTCAGTTCACAGCTTGTAGAGGTTTCAGCCTGTAACTGGCTGGCTCCAGGGCAGGGCGGCATGGGCAGAGGAGCATCGCAGAGGAGAAACAGTTCATGGCAGGCAGAAGACAGCAAAAGCAGAAAGCAGCAAATGACAACTGACAAATGGTGATTACAGCAGCTCTCTCTCTGTCCTTTGTATTCTATCTTATCCTGTCGCACTCAGGATAGGACACGCTTAGTCCTAGCAAAATCAACCCCAGCATCATATCCTTAATCTCAGCATCACACACTCTAGATATAGCCACCTCTGAAAGGCTCTGTCTATGACTGGATTGGGCTTTGAGTATACATCTTAATACAAGCCATAACAGTAAGAGCCAAGGGAACAGGGCAGGACACTGAGGCATGGCAAAGCTGGGTGAGAAAGTATGTGTGACCTGCTATTTACAAAATCCCAGGACACATGCACATAATAGTTCCCACAGCCCTGCAGGTGGCCTTCTTGCAAGAATTTGAGCAGGATTTCAGTAGGATGGCCTAGAACTGACTTCAGCCTAAGGAGTGGGTGACACAAAAAAGAACAGTCGACATTGTTTTCTTTGCTATGTTCTTCAACAGTAGTCTACTCTCACACTGCAAACTTCTTAGTTTTACTTGGCCCCAACCTGCTCTGCAGACCCTGTTTCTTTTCCTACCTTTCATAAATGTGAAACCTTGCTACGGTTTGCACTTATCTTGACCAACTCTTTGCTCAAAACAAAAAGAACCTAGTAACCACCTCTAGAAGGAGACTCCAGCATCCCCAAATCTGGTAACAGGAAAGATTAATTAGGCAGAGATTCTAGGATGCATTCAAGAGTGGAGTATGGGTACTCAGAGAAATGAGACACACTACATTTAGGAACTGGGAATCTTTATCTGTTTAGGGTTGTGGAAACCTTTGGAATTTGAAAATTTATAATTTTAGTCTTATCTAGTGGGTGGAAGAGGATAGCCCACCCATAGCAAGATAATGGTCTATTCATAAGGGAAATCCTAATTTACAGGTGAAACTGTGGTCTACTTACAGATAAAAAAGGACCATTTGCAATTTTAAAAATAAATAGTTGAATGCATTTGGAGGTGAAAATGAATTGCCCAGGTTTGCTATATTCTGGGAGAAGAGAAAGGAAAAAAAAAAAAACCCTAGGTGCAGTTTTTATATTTTAAACATGTGATTTTCTTATCTCCTTTCTGCCTAGCACTTATTTCTTCTATCCTATCTCAACTTGATCGTCACAATCATTTGGGGACACATATTATCAGCATTTATCTTTCCAACAACATAAGATTTATGTTAACAAAATAGCCAGTATAATAACATCCTCCAGGACCATTATTTTGGTGAAAAAAAGATCTGAAGTTGGTCTCTAGGGCATCTTTGTCACAAAGGTTCAGCAAATATCTGAAAGTGTATTATTTTCACATACAAAATACCATTGTTGGAGCATAATCGAAAGGATTATACATCTGGATCATATATCTACAAGGTCCAGCATACAATAAAAAAATCTGCTAGAAATGCAAAGAAGCAGGAAAAATGACATATATGAACAGTAATCAATAGAAAGTGTCTCAGGGATTATTAATATGATGAAACTATTATAGGCAGCTAAATTAGATAGAAATTAATATACAATCAGAAAGGGACTGGGCTTTCAAGGAAGTCATTAAAAAAAAAAAAAAAGACATCAGAACTGTGACTGGAGGCCCATCTGAAGAAAGCCAGGCTCCAAGATGAAGATGCAGTGACCGGGCCTACATGCCTCCCTAAGGTATAAGCAGTAACGTGAATTTATACTGTAATCATTTTGTCCAGTAAATCCAGATAGGCATCAGTCACCCAAGTGGGTGACCAGAGTGTCTGGATTCATTCCTTCCCCCAAATGCCTTTGTTCTTTCCATGTGCCCCTGCTGCATGACCCACTTCCCTGTTGCATCAATATTAGCCAAGCAGCTCTACTTATAATCCTATAGGTTGATTATAGCTTGACCTTCATTGTACTCACATTGTGATTTTGCTATATAAATTACCCCTGACAAAGGGCCTTGGTGACAACCATTTCAGGAGCCTCCTTGTCCCTCAGCAGCTATATCTCAATACACCTTTCCTATTATTAACCTCCATTGTCCCTTATAATTCATTCTTTGATTTCAAGGGGAGATAGGAGATTAGGATGTGGCAAAGCTGTCTGTGGAAGTAGGCATAATTTATCAATTACAGAATCTTGGAACACATGCACGGAATAGTTTTCACAGCCCAGCATGTGGACTTCTCACAAGAACTCAAGCAGGTTTTCAATAGGATGACCCAGACCTAATATCAGCCTGAGACATGGGATCCCAGCAACACCTCTCAGAATCCATATGTAGACGTTCTTGTGGGTTTCCTCCCAATTTGGACAGTGTAAAAGGACACAGACAACAAGAAGAGCTCACTATCATGGCTTTCCTTGTGATAACCCAGTCTGCTTCCTCCAGGGTGTATTTTTACCCTGTTTTTTCCACTTTTTCTTGACTCGAGCCCACTTTGTAGAGCCAGTAGTATCTCCTTCACTCTTCACTTTTATTTTTTCAAATAAACTTTGCCACTGCCTTTTCCTTGTTTCGTTCACTTTTTTTGTTGGAGATGAGAAGAATCTAGAGTCTAACTCCAGAAGTGAGGTAGGAGAGTAGGGCATAACAAAAACTGACTGGGAAAGTAGGTGTGACCTCTTAATTACAAAATCCCAAACAGATGCAACTTCTCTCGAGAATGGCCTAGATTGGATGTGAGCCCAAACCACGAGATCTCAGTACCGCCTCTCAGGACCCAGATGTAGAAATTCTCATGGATTTCCTCGAGATTTGGACACTATAAAATAAAGGAAGCCATTCAGGAGCTGGGGCTATCATATCTTTTCATGATAGCCTGTACCACTTCTCTCAGACACAGTACATATTTTTCTTTTCTTTTTTTACTTTTTCTTTGTTCAGTGCAAGCTTGCTCTATAAAGCCAGTTTCTCCCAATCTCCATTTTACGTTTTAAATAAACTTTGTCACTGCTTTTGGCTGGTTTCATTCAGTTCTTTGTTCAACACAAGAAGAACCTAGAATTTAACTCCAGAAGGTAAGGTGAGCAATCCAGAACCTGGTAACATTAATTTGGAACATAACCACCCAATAACAGAGGGAGAAGTGAACAACCCAAAACCTGATAACATATATTTGGTGAGCCACTTTTAGAAAGAACTATCTGACAACAAGGGGACATGAACGCAGCACATCTAACACCTAGCAGGTTGGGAATTGTATTTCTCCTGTACCAAAACGAGCCAACAATAACTTTGAAATAGCTATTGAAATTATTTTGGAGGGAAAGTATGGACATGTGAGTGAATAGGTGGGGAAATCTCAATAGAGAGATTAAAACTCTAAAAATGGCCCAAAGTAAAATATAGAACTGAAAAATACATCAAAAGTGAAAAATTTACTGGTTATACTGATTTTTTTGTATTTATTGTACCAATTACTGAAAAATGTTACAAATTCCAAAAGTGATTATATTGACTATATTCTAATAGTGATTATATATGTATATATAAACTTCAGTGTTTTTATATTTTGCTTTGCAAAAATTGAAACTCTGTTGTTAGATGCATAATTGTGTTGGTTAAATTTATGTGTCAGTTTGATTTGGTCATGAACATATCTAAACAATGGGTCAAATATTTCTCTGATGAGGTCTGTGAGAGTGTTCAGGTAATATTAACATGTGCATTGGTCAACTGAGGAAAGCAGCTTGCCCTCCCCAGTGTGAGAAGGCTTCATGCAACTAGATGAAGACCTGAGCAGAGAAAAACAAAACAAAACAAAACAATTTAGCTCTTCTACAAGGGGGAATGCTCCTGTCTACCTGCTTTTAGCTGGAACATCAGCATTTTTTCCAGCCTTCAGACTCTGGTATGTCTTCTCTCCTGGGACTCCAGCTCACCACTGCAGATATTGGACTTCTGAGACTCCATAATCACACAGGTCTGTTCCTTACAATAAATCTGAAGAAAGCGAGAACAATAGAGAGAGAGAGAGACTTACCGTAAGACATTAGTTCATGTGAATATACAGAGATTTTAAGGAATCATATGGAGACTTACAAGTAGTTGCATTTTGTGATTACATATATGGATTATATATGATTGCTTCTATTTTCCTGGAGAACCCTACTAATATAACTAATTTGCATTTGCATTGCATTCTGGACAGTTGGAGTCTTGTTATTAAATATCTCTTATGTCTTATAATATCTTTTGTTTCAAATATACATAGTTATTAATATTAATTGTGACCATTGATCAGGATGATTTAATTTGTCTGAATTAAGGGATGCCCAGGGATAGATTGAAATGCACAGTTCTGAGTGAGTCTGGCTGGGTCAGGCAGGCATTACCTTGGGCACTACATCTGGTTCCTGGCCCCATGCTTTCTGCCCCTGCTCCCTGCTCTGCTTCCCAGCTTCCCTGAACTAAGCCTCTTTGCTCCCCAACACCCTTCCACCAAGATGTGTCTGCCTGAGAGCCACCTGACCGTGGGCGGAATCCTCTAAACTGTGAACCAAATTAAACCTCTCGACTTTTACATTGTAAGTAGAAAGTATTTGTCTCAGTAATGGGAAAGCTAATTAATAAGTTAATATAATCACACATTTCTTTTGCTTTACTGCTTACATGTTATATCTTCCTACATCTTTACTTTTAACTTACTATGTTAAAAACTTGAAAAGCCTATTATAGCCTATATAATTAAGTTATGATTTTGTATTTTATCTGATAATATCTGCCATCTAATTGAAGTGTTTAGGCAATTTATATTCAGTGCAACTCTTAATATGGTAAGGTTTTACCCACCATCTTTGTTTGTATTTGTCCCTCTTCCCTTGTTTATTTTTTCCTGTTTCTTTTTTGCCTTTTTGAGTTTTTTTTTTTTCCTAGATTCAACCATATGTTTGTTTATTTCTGAAATCTTAGTTTGGGAATAACAATATACCACTTAAATTAATCAAGTCTATTTAAAAAGAATGTTATATTGTTACCAGGTTTGAGGGTATATAATTACAAGTGGAGATTTTTTTCTTCCACCTTAAAGATATTTTTTGCATTTGATTTTGGTTTCCACTGACTTGACAAAAATTCAACTATACTATTATTTTCTTCAATGTTTTTGTGTATAAAATATATTTTTAGTCTATGCTTGAGATCAAAGTTTTCTCTATCTTTGTTTTAAACTGATTTCTTTTAAAAACTGATTGTTTCAATTCATTAAATTGTTTTAAACTTTAGTGTTGCTACAGGTTGTTGGGTTTGGTTTTCCTTGTATATATCATATTTAGAATTTGCTCCAAATATTAGGTCTTTGATTTGATGTTTTCATCAAATTTGGGGAAACATTTGCCATTATTTCTTCACATATTTTTTCTTCCTTAGTCTCAATCTCTTCTTTCCAAAAATATAATTACATGATTAAATTTTAGATCACATCATATATGGCATTAAATTTCAGTGGTTCTATTCTCTTTCCTATTGTGGTGGATTTATTGCTATTGACTTGAGTCAGAACGCCCAGCTGGACTGAGTCGGTGTGGTTCTGGGTGTAGAAGATCCACCTGAGGATTGTTGCCAACACAACATAAAGGAGAACGGGAGCAGAAGATGGGTGCCAGCTGTTTCCCAAGAGAAGCTCTGCTGCGGCTGGTTCTCCTGAAGGGGTCTTGGCTATTCTTGTCACAGAGGGAGCTCGGGGCCTTGCTGTCATTGAGGATGGCTGCTGTTGCTTTGGGGAACTCTGGTCTTCATCTCCACTGTGAGCATTGTATCCTGGTTCCAGTAAAGATTTCTTCAGCCTTTTAGTGCAGACACGGATGTACACATGACATTGCTTTGGGCTCCCAGCACTTGACTGGATCTTTCGGGTCTCCAGTGCATAGACAGACATTCGGCATTCTTCCTGCATTTGGCTTATGGGTGAGTGTTGTAACTTGCAGATGTCCTATATTAATTCTGCTCTCTCACAAACCATTGGTTCTAGAAAGGTAACTAACACAATATGTAAACATATGTGTGCTTATGTTTGTGTGTCCCCAGCATTGTCCCCATCATCGTCCACATTCCTTTCTGTGATACCCCATCTTTCTAAATTTCTTTTTTTAATTTAATTTCCCATTTAGAAAAAAAATATGCAACTCACTGCCAACATCCATTTACCTTTACATAAACCCACTCTTTGCAGCTGGTGGTTGATACAAATTTGATTGGTTTTCAATGTGAAAATAAAATTTAAAACTGTTTTTGGAGTTATTTCTAAACAGAAGTTGTTTCTAATCCTAATGTAACAGAAATGTATATAAAGGCCAGTATTTAGTATTTTTTTCCCCTTTGGTGATTTTC
Organism: Hystrix cristata; assembly: GCA_004026905.1. Lineage (NCBI taxonomy): Eukaryota > Metazoa > Chordata > Mammalia > Rodentia > Hystricidae > Hystrix > Hystrix cristata. Next base: position 44,239 of record PVJO010012504.1, read on the forward strand.
AAAGCATAGAACAACACAAAGCAGAACATCACATTCTGCACATAAATACCACATTTCTCGCTGATCTTCCTGTCATTCTTGGTGGTGCTACAGTGACTGGTTGGATTCTGTTTCCCTCCTATTAGGCATAGGAAGGCTGCGTTTTCTAGGATTCAACATTTTTAACAATCAAAAATTACTATATTTTCTAAAAGAATACTACTACTAAAAACAAAATGTTATAAACAGAATGATGTCTTTTGATTCCAAAGACTGTTGATATGCTAGAGCAATGTGAAAATAATAACAGTGAGATGTTTTGTGTCAAATTTTAGGGATAAGGGTATGACTGTAATCTGAAAGTGACCTCAGGGCAAACACTGCAACCCCAAGAGCTGCCAACCAGTATTTTAGAGTGTATTAGTTACTTTTCTCATTGCTGAAACAAAATGCCCAACATCCAAAGTTAAAGGAGGAAGGGTTTATTTGGTTCACAGTTTGTGGAAGTTTCAGTCCATAATCGCCTGGATCCAAGGCAGGCTGGCAGGGCAGACAGGCAGAAGGCAGAATGTCAGGCAAGGGATCGACAAGCCTCTTTCTGCCCCTTGTATTTTATCTAGGCTGCCCACCTTTAGGGTGGGTAGCACTCCCACCCTTACTTCTAGCACCCTTAATCCTAGCATCACATCCTCAATCCTAGCAGAACTATGGGAAACCAATCAGTGGACTAATTTAGTACTTTCACACTCTAGATTCAGCCACCTCTGAAAAGCCCCACCCAAGATCACATGAGGCTTTGGGGGGACATCTAGAAACAAACCATCACATAGGGGAAACCAGGAAATAGGCTAAAACATGGATGATTCAGTCTTTGTGCTGTAAAATTCTATGGGCTTTGACAAATACAGGACAAATAATGTCATGCATCTAACACACAATTTTATACAGAATAATTTTGCCACCTTACAATCCTTTGCTCCATTCCTCCAAAGCCTCTGGCAGCAGCTGATATTTTTACTGTCTCCAGAGTCATGCCCATTTCCAAAAGGCATATAATTAGAATCATACAGTATATAGCATTTGCATTCTAACTGACTTCACTTAGTGATATATATTTAAATTTTTTATTACAGTTTTATTGCCGAGTAACATTCCATTGTATGTTTTTACCATGTTAACTTATCTATTGGAAAACACCTAATGACTTCTAGTTGTTGGTGATTATTAGTAACACTGCTATATTCACATGCAAAATTTTGAGGGAACATAAATTTTCAAATAAATTGGGCAAATATCAAGAAATGGGATTGTTGAATTATATGGTAAAACAATGTTTAACTTTATAGGAACCTGAACATCATCTTCCAAAATGTCTGTATTATTTTTCATTCTCAGAAGCAATCATGTTTTGCATTCTTACTAGCATTTAGTATTGTCAGGTTTGGGGATTTTAAAAATTCTTATAAGGTGATTAGTGGTATTGTGTTGCTTCTTAACTTTGCAATTCCAAATGACAAATTATTTTAAGAACTTATTTTTATGCATTACATAATTTTGAATTTAAATTGTAGGCTTGTAAAAATTTCTGTAGACTATTTAGTAAAATTTGTTTTGTACTTCATTGTTTAACCCAATTTCATGAAAGAAAGCTCTCAGTATGCAAAGATTAACCAGTGTGTATTTGTTTGTGTATGTAACAATTTTGTTGCTATAAAATATGATGTCACAATATTTAGATAGATTAACTTGTTATTTCCTTTCGGGCAATGTCATTATTAGGTTTTAGCTTCAAGTTTATACTGGTGTGAGAAAATGTGGTGAAAGGGATTTATTTTATTATTGTGAAGATTTTTTATGAAGTTAATTATTTTTTTTTCTTAAACATTTAGAAGAATTCATCCATTTTGCCTTGTAATTTTCATTTTGGGAAGATTGTTAGTGTTGGTATACAATTGATTTAGGCTTATTTATGTTTGTTATTTTTTCTTAGATCAGTTTTAGAAAGTTTTGAAGAGTTTATTTAATGTAACTTTTAAAACCCACTGGCAAAATCATTGATCATATCTTCTACTTATAATAAAGTCTGTCATATTTGTAGTGAAATACGCTCTTATATTCCTGATGTTTATAATCTGTACCTTCATCATCTCTTTCTTGATCAGTTTTCTGAAATACTTATCAATTTCCTTCTTAATTTCAAAGAATTCCTTGTCTGTCTATTTTATCTTTTCTTCAGTTTATTTTCTATTTTGTTTCTACTCTCATTTCCATTTTGCTCTATGAAACCATTGTAATTTTCCTTTCTTTTTCCAGAAAGGAAATCCTATGTATTTTTAGCTTTACAAATTCAGCTAAAATTTCCCTAAATAAGTTTTGACAATCATATTGTTATTATCATTCACTTCAGAGTATTCTAATTTCTTTTAGAATTACTTAATTGATTAGTATATGATTAATATCTGTCTTTTTTCATTATTGGTGGTGGTGGTCTGGAGATTGAACCCACGATCTCACACATGTTATGCAAGCACTTTACCAGCTAGCTACATTCCAGTCCCAAGTGTATGTCTTAATGTCATATAAATCATAAATTCCTATAAACGGCTTTTTAATCTTTCTTCAGTTGCTTTTTTGTAGCTTATTTCCAATATGGTCAGAAAATAAATCTAAATTACTTTAATCTCTGAATTTGTTTGAGACTAGTTTGTTGCTCATTATTTAATAAATGTTATATCAAATACATATTTGATAAGATTGAGCTTCCTGAAATTTTGCGGTGTAGTATCTTACATGTATCCAATAGGTAAGTTAACAAATTACTGTAACCAAATATGTAATTAAACTGTTCTGAAGCTGGGTTGCACTCACTATAATACTTGTTATTTCTTCTTTGGTCTTATTCCCAGGATTTACTTTTTTCAGGGATTCCTAAATAACATCTGGACTATTTATTAAATTTCTTCTTTCTTGATCACCAAGAATCTAAATATTATATCCTCAGGGTAGCATTCACTCTGCTCTGTTTAGGTTTTATTGAGGCCTTGATCTATTGAATGCGATCACTTGTTTATGCTCTCTTGGCTTTATCTTCCTATGAACAAGCAAATGCCCTGGATGATAAGTGCCTCAGGCTGCCCAGCTGTTTACATCTGTTTGACCTCCTAATCTGGGTCATCTTTGTTTCCTAAATACTGGGTATTTTAGTAACCAACGACCTCACTTTCTCTGGCTCTGAGGGAGTGCCAAAATTATCAACCTCGCTACTCCTTAGCATCATCTTTGTGTTCAATTTCTTGGCCATTTTAGCTGGAATACTTAGACATCTGTCAGCCCTTCACTGAAAAACGTGAGGTCCAGAGACCCACCTCCACGTACTTCACTTCCTTCAAGTGTCCAAGTTCTGACTCCCTCAGTGTGTCATTACTTTCAAAGTTGTTGTTTTTATTATTTATTCATTTCTTCTCTGTTGTCAGCAGAAGTTTGTGACTGCTGCAAGCTAGCTCTTCATTACTAGAAGGAGAACTACTTTTTTGCTTGTTTGTTTCTGGCTGTTGGAATTGAATCTATAACTCATTTAATTCCCACATAGCTTATTTTCGTAAATAAGTAAATATTAAGCTCTTTCCTTCTAAGTATCACATAAACTTACTCTTTTAAGTTTTAACTTGGTATTGTCACAGTTCCTTTCAAAATATTTTCCAGTTTTCGTTGTGATATTTTTTCTTAACCCATGAGTAATTAATTAAGGGAATCCATTTTTAAAGATATTTCCAGACACATATTTTTGCATATTTATTTTAAAAGATATTTGTTCATTACTGATTATAAAGTGAATTAAATATCTGTCAAAAAAAACCTGCTGTCCACGGATGGTCCAGGAACTGAGACCCCTGTGATCCCCTGGGAGCTTGTTAGAGATGTACATTCTTGCCTGGCACAGTGGCACATACCTGTCTTGTGGGAGGATCGCTGCAAGTTCCAGGCCAGCCTGGGCTACATAGTGAGACCTTGTCTCAAAACAAACAAACAGACTAACCAACAAAGGTGCATTCTTAAGCTCCACCCCAGAAGAAGTGAGTCAGAATCGCCAGGGATTTTCTCACTGTTTCTTGTTTTAACAAGTTCATAAGGTTATTCTTAAGTACAATAAAATTTGAGAAATGCTAACATATATAGCATTCATTATTTTGATTTCTTAAGACATTTTTCAATTTCTTAAGGCTTGTTGAGGTACTGGAAATTGAACCCAGAGCCTTTGCACTGAGCTACATTTCCAGTCCTGTTTATTTATTCTTTATATATTTAGAGGCAGGGCCTTGCTAAGTTGTTAAACTGCCCAGGATGGGCTTCAGTTCGCAATCCTTCTACCAGAGCTTCGAGACAGTTGGGATTATAGGCATGCTCTGCCATACCTGACTATTTATTATATGGTCATTTTTGTGAAATTCATATATATGTAAAAAAAAGCTATTTGTCTTAATTTTCAGGAGATAGAATTTTACATTATGCTAATTTGCTTCTTCAAATTAATTATATACTTTTCAGTTCTTCATTATTCTTTGTCAGCTTCTGTCAGAGAAACATTAAAATCTTGATATTATTCTTCTTTGTATATGGATTTGGTTATTTATTCAAGACATATTTATTGATATCTATTATATGAAAAATACTATCCGTAGTAGTAAGTAGCGAACATCTTTGTTCTTACTACTGCTGTTTCCTTAAAATTCCATTTTTAAAATGTTGATGCTTCAATATGCTCATTCTCTTCCTTACAGTACATATTGGACACATTTTTCCTACCTATCTATCTAGTATTTCTCTGGGGTTACAGTTGGTATGCCTCTGGTGGTCAACAAGAGGCAGAAATAGATTTTTTTATTGTTATTATGATATCTACTAAAAGGTTGATTGATTTGGTTTATATTTATTGTGTTCACATGTATATCCAGATATATACGTATGAATCTTGTTTTTGCCTTAATATTATCCTTTCTATTTGACTGCCCCCATATTTTGTAAAACTGGTGAATGCATAACACATTTGAAAATGTTTTCAATTATCAAAAAATCTCTCATTTTTGTAGTATCTTGACATTTAGAATGTGATTACTATATTGATTCATGCACTGATTCAATGTAACTCCAACAGATAAATTTGGTAGCATTAAGAATTAATTCTAAAAATTACGTGAACTATCTAGGGAGCTAGAATGGCCCAAAGAATATTTAAATGAAAAAAAAAATGTACTACATCAAATGGCTTTCACCTAATTCCAACCTTAGAACAAATATGTAAGAGATAGGTGTATTAGTTACCTTTCTAGAGCCAATGGTTTGCAAGAGAGCAGATTTAATACCGGACACTTATAAGTTACAACATTCACCCGTAAGCCAAATTAGGAAGAGTGCAGAATGTCTGTCTACTCACTGGAGACCTGAAAGATCCAACTGGAGGCTGGGAGCCCGCAGCCATGTCCCATGTACATCAGTGTCTGCAGATGGTGGCTGAAGAAATCTATACTGGAACCAGAATATGCTGCTATGCTGCTCATAGCAGAGATAAAGACCAGAGCTCCCCAAAGCAACAGCAGCCATCCTCGATGACAGCAAGGCCCCGAGCTCCTTCTGTGACAAAAACAGCCAAGACCCTTTCAGGAGAACCAGCTACAGCAGAGCTTCTCCTGGGAAACAGCTGGCACCCATCTTCTGCTCCTGTTCTCCTTTATGTTGTGTTGGCAGCAACCCTCAGGTGAATCTTCTACCCCCAGAACCACACCAACTCAGTCCAGCTGCCTGTTCCTGCTCAAATTGACCGTATCAGTTTACCACACATATAGCAAAGTTATAGGTCTGCCTATCTTCAGAGGTTAGTGTACATACATTTTCAAGACATGAAATACACAAGATGAACCTAGAACATCTTATATTACCAGAAAGTAAGGAAGTGTTACAACAAAACAAAACACACACTAATATTTATGGGGTTTGTCAAAGAGACACAGGAACCAACTGAAAGAGTTTTCAATGACTAGATCTAGAGCAATTTTAGCAATGAAACAAGTAAAGTCATTTTGGATTATGACCCAAATTCGAACATATATACCCAGGAGTCCATATTGCTATAAATAAATGACTGAATAAATAAATGAAGAATAGAAGTATCTCCCAAGCAGAAAAATGCGATACATTATGTACACATTCTACCCTTAGAGCGGGCACTTGAGTGCGGCAGTGTGTCTACACATCAGCTCATAGTGACTTCCTTCCAAGGAAGGCAGCATGGAAAGAGCAGGATGCAGAATGCTTCTGCAGTAGAGAAACCTGGCAAACACGATCTCAGCTGGGTCAGCATCCACAGTGACGAATTATGTTTTGAAAGCCTGCCCCTGTACCTTCAGTGCTGTCACAAAAATGGCATTTTGCTTCTGAGGTCTTCTTCCCCCAAACCCATTATGCTAGTCTAATCACAGACAATTGATCTAGTGGTCTATCTGGTAAACCTCATATAAGGACTTCCTTAAGTACCTTGCCAGGACTCCTCAAAACCAGCCCTCTTCAAACACAGAAATGTCTGAGTAACTGCCACAACCAAGAGAAGCATGCAGAGCTGTGGCAAGTAATATGGTGCCGTATCTGGGTGGGAGTTGGGCACAGAAAAAGGCTTTGTGAAAAACAAGGGAAATTTGATTGGAAATGAACTTTCACAGCAATTTTTTGGTTTTAACAAATACTCCACATAGATACAAGGTGTTAATAAGTGGAACTGAGTAAGCAAATGGGACCTCTGTGCTATTTCCTTAGTTTTTCTATAAATCTAAAACTTTCCTAAAAAAAATAGGGTCTATTCAACTATGTCAAAATTATCTATGGTATCTGCAATTCTCATTCTAAATAACTGGAATTTAATTTTTAAATATACCCTTTATAATGATCAGTTTTACAATTTCCACAAAAAAGTTGGAATTACTTACATGCCTAACTTCTACATTGAAAGCTTCAAAACATTTTTAAACAAGCTAAGTAATATCTAAATAAATATAGCTAACATAACATCTGAATAAAGTTTAAATATAGAGTATGTTCTCAGTGTTACTAAACTCAATGTTGTAAAGGTAGAAATTCTCCCCAGTTTAGTCTATAGAGTGAAAATAATTCAAATCAATGTTAAAGTGGATATTTTTGTAGAAATTTAAAAAAGATATTATAAATCTTGTGTTATAAAGCAAAGAGCCAAGATTTGTGCCAAAACAGATCTGGAAAGAAAATTAAATTTGAGGGAATTATAGCATCAGTAGCAAAAATTATGATTGTTAGTCTAATTTAGAGAGCACATAATTGCTGCAAGAATAAGCAAGCTAACAGAAGAGTATGGAATCCAAGCTACATACTTGTAACAATGAGACTCAGTGGGAAAAGGATAGCCTGCTGAATTAATCAGTGTTTCTGAAGCAGAAATCTTGACTCCTACCTGTCACTGTACAACTAATTCCATTTCAATTAGACTGTAGATCTATATGTGAATTGTGAAAGATAAAACAACCAAGCTCTTATTAGACAACATAGAAGAGTCATTTAGTTTTCTCAGACTGGGGAAGAATTTATTAAATAGTATATAAAAAGTCATTAGTTTTATAGGACTAGACTAAAATATAGACAGTATTAAAATTATAAATATTGGTTTACATCAATAAACAATGCTAAGGGAGTAACTATAAGTCACTGAGTGAAAGAAAATATTTGCAAACATATATTTGAAAAAAGCCTGACTCAAAATATATTGCATGGGCTTTCAAATTGACAAGTAAGTGACAAAGGACACAGTAGAAAAGTTTATAACAAAAGAACTTGAAGGTGTTTCAAAGAAAAGGCAATAAGCATTTAAAAGCTACTAATAAATAATTCATTAGTTACCTGAGAATTCAGACCGATGGAGATATCACTACCCAGCATCAGAACAGATAGCATTAAAGTTTAACTGTCACAAATATTGTTAAGGATGTGAAACAATTGCAAATATTATTTCATTCTGGAAAGCCAGCAGTATCTACGTAGATATACACTATGGGTCAGCATCTCCACTTGTAGACACATAGCCAAGAGGAGTACAGGCTGATGAGCAACAAAAAAGTGTAAAAAATATACATAGTAATATTGTCCTTATGATATTGAGAAATGGGAACTTCCATCAATCATAGAATGGAAAAATATGAGTCACAGTACATTTGTGCCTTGGTATCTGTGGGCCATTGATTCCAGGACCCCCATAGAAACCAAAATTCAGAGATATTCAAATCTCTCATGTAAAATAATGTAGTATCTGCATTGAACATACAAACAACCTCCTGTATACTTATACCACCTCTAGGTGACTTATAATAACTAATACAATTGAAATGTCAGGTAAATAGTTGTCATATTATATTGATTAGGGAACAATAGACAAAAAGTCTGTATACAGTCAGGACAGATTAATTCCTTTTCAAATATTTTCAGTCTACAATTGGTTGAATCCACAGATGTGGAAAGCAGGGATATGGAAGCCATTGTATATTTATTATTCATCACAAGGAATATTATACATCAACAAAATATATAATGAACATATATATACAATATCATGAGTTTAAATCACAATGTTAGTTTAAGGAACCCAGATCCACTAAATAGTCTGTGATTGACCAGTATAATTCACAAAAGTCAGTTGTACTTTTAGTCAGTGTTGCTAAAAAGTCAGGTAAAAATAAGCACACGGCAATATAAGGAGATTTGTGGGCCTGGTGATATTTCCTGTTTTTGTTGCTTGTTACATGCATGTGTTCATCTTTTTAAAATTAATCAGCTTACACTTATAACTTAGGAACTTTCTGTATACTCAATGTAAGTATAATTCAGTAAGAAAATGACAAATGCTGGAAAAAGACAATAAAACTAAAAAGTATAGAGGTAGAGAATGACAAAGATATGTGCAAAAAGTCATGCAAAGGGAAAACAATATTAAAGAGATCGATATACCAAAAACTTCTTTTGCGGAGAATAATCAAAATTCACAATAATTAACGTAAAGATTAATTAAAACACAAACCTATAGTAAATCTACTCAAGAAATAAAGGAAATAAATTTTTAAAGTAATTTTTGCTCTAGAAATAAAGAGAAATGTCTTTTCAAAAAGTACTTTCTTGGTCTTTCTCAGTTTGTGTTATGGCTGTGTTGGCTTGAGACATCAAATTTCAAGTGCTTTCAAACCACAGCTAAGGTTTATTTTTATCTTTCTTTTCATTAATCCAAAAGGCAATGGTCTGTTGTTCTTGACTCAACATTCTGGATTTGCATAATAGAAAACATACATTCATTTCAGACGCTTGAGAAAAATATTTTAACCCATTTGTCTTTTTCTGCATCATTACCAGTTATCACAGTGATATCATACAAAATACTAATTCTAAAATAGTCACAGATATTTAAGTTAACTTTTTCAATGCATTTGCTTCTCAGCAATAGCTATATATTTTACTCCTGGTTTTCACGTGCGGTTCGTGAATTCCCAGCCTCTGGTAAGTGCTGGTCACAGGGCTGGCTCCTACCGTGTGATGCAACAGTGCACTACGGGGCCTCTGAGTCTATGGGCCCAAGACATGGACATACATGAAAAAATGTCTTCACAGAGCACTATAGGCGGCCCCAGAAATAGGCCGAGAGTCATACGGTAGCTCAGAAAGGAAAGTAACTGAGTTTATTTGAAAGTTAGAAGTCTCAGGAATGTTTCACACAATCTGAGCCTTGCAGCACGTGTGGGTTTGCTCTGATAACAAAGCAGATGAGCTGAAAGTTCTCCAGGAAGCCTCAGACCACGTGGCCTTGGGCAGATATATAGTAGGCAGGAAGAGTCAGAGGTTAATTATGGAAGTTCAAAAAACCCTACAAATAGAGGTGAGCCCTCCAGCTCCTAGACGGATGGGTGAGTAGGTCCAATATGGTTTTCAAAGACGGCATTCTATTCCCTGCTCTCTGGGCTCACAAGCTTCTTACCGTCCTGCACTAGCCAAATTCCTTTCACTTTTGCCCAGTCTTGCCAGTGCAGAGGGCTTGTTTGGTCTGCCTTTAAAACAGTGCCCACCGGTGTGAAAGTCATGTGGCTTGGGAATGCCCCCTGAGCTTCTTGGCAAAGTCAGTCTCTCCCTCCACACTGTGTGTATGTTGCCTCGCGTGTCAAGATTGACACTGCTGAAGTATGACTGGGTTTCCACATGGACCTCTTTACTAGATCTTGTGATCTTTAATAATAGCCAGCTTGGCCTTCTTATCTGTCTTCTTAGTGCTTTGAAGAGCTATGAGCATGTAAAGTGCGTTTAATCAATGTTTACTAAATGTACCTCTCAATCATCTGTTAATTGTGTTTAAGCAAATGGACTATCAGATAACCATAAAAGGCAGAAGAATTTGTATATTGTCAAATATCACTCCACAGTATTTTCATTTGATGATTTGAGTGTTTAAAATCAGCATCTGCCTATAATGAAAGATATTTATAAACACTTTGAAAAAAATGTCAAGAATAGATTTTGACATTTACTATATGCTTGCTGGGAAGCTAGTCCTGTGCTAAGAATATATGTGTATGTCATGGTTTATTTTATGTGTCAACTTGTCTAGGTTATGGTGCCCAGTTGTTTAGTTACATACCAGTCTAGATGCTGTGAAGCTATTTTTTATCTAAGTGCCTGAGTAAAGCAGATGATCTTCTGTAGTGTGGGTGGGCCTCAGCCAAACAGTTGACGACCTCATGAGAAAAGCCTGAGGTTCTTCAAAAAGGAAGGAAGTCAGCTTCCAGACCACCTTCAGACTAAGGACAGACACATCAACTCAGCTCTTGACAGATATTCAGTCTACTGGCTTGGCTCCACAAATTTTGGACTTGCCAGCTTCCAAATCTGCATTAATTACTTCTTTAATCTCTCTCTCGGGCCGGGGATGTAGCTCAAGTGACAGAGTGCTTGCCTAG
>PVJO010012505.1:0-55442 GCA_004026905.1 Hystrix cristata
AGGGAAAACCACATTCTTTTCAGAAATAAGTGTCGTGACAGTGAAGATTATTTTTATGCGGTCTCAGACAGAAAGGGACTGGAGATTTAGTTCAGTGGTTAGAGTGCTTGCCTAGGAAGCGCGAGGCCCTGAGTTCAATCTCCAGCACCAAAAAAAAAAAAAAAAAAAAAAAACCAAAAAACCAACCAAACAAACAAACAAAAAATCCTCAGGAATAAAGTATTGGAAACTGTATGAAAGTGTATCTTCGTCACAAAGTAGCACATAACTTGGCTTACTTATGCCCATGACCTTATGGATTTGTCGAAGGCAGCACTTAAAAGAAATAAACTGGGATATTTGGCATAAGAAATCATGAAGTGGCAGTGTGTTTGGGGTTTTGCATATTTTCTCTTAACTGCTTATGGTAAATTGCAAGAAGAGAAAAAATTATTTAAAGACAAAATTCGTAAGTAAAAGGAAGAAGGATGTGAAGATTTGGAAAATTTTCTGGACAGCTATGTAAAACTAAGATTTTTATATCAAATGCTGTAAATGTATAGAATTTGGAGAAGAGTCAAAAATGGGTATTCAAAGAAAAATTTTTGACTTACTCTTACTTTTAAGTGTCACTTAAAAAAAAATTAACCTAAATGTTATAACTGAACCATTCAATAAAAAGCCAGCAGTAGTGGCCCACATCTGTGATCACAGCATTCCAGAGGCTGAAACACAAGGTTGGGGAGTTCATAGCCAGACTGGACTATTTAGTGAGACCCTATTTTAAACAACAACAACAAACAAACAAACAAAAACAATAATTCAGTAAGGAATCCCGTTACATTCCAAAGCATTGTTTTATTTTGATTTAGTGTGGCTATTTCGTGTTTTGATGTACTTCAGTTACTCTCACTTGAGCGGCAAACATATCTTGGCCATGTTCCTACAACTATACCTCCATATTTTCCTATCTCTTCCAAAATACCATTAATCCATTAGGAGAATTATTTACTTCAGCTTTCCAATTTGGACTCCACAGTTTCTAAGTATAAATTCTGGCCCCTGGGAAGTGTGGACACCAAGCTCAACTGAGACCTGATGGCAGTGATTTTGACAAGTTTAGGCGTTAACGACTATTCTAGGTATAGTTTCTAAATATGCATTCTTTTTTGACTTGGCCATGTCTGGTCGGTCTGCACAAACTTCCTCAATGAGTTAGTCGCTGGGGTGATCCATTTCCTTCCAAGTCTAAGCCTCTTTCAAGTTAAAGTTGCTCTTAGTTACCACATTGAGCACTTAGTAGGGAGAAAAGGGGTCACTAATATTTCAGAACTTTCTAATTCTGCAAAATTATATGTATGAGATTATTTTTTAGAGCTTTATGAAAGTAAAATATTTCAAAGCTTATGATATCCCAGGCATTCTATTGAGCATTTTAATCCATTCTCCTCAATCCACACAATACCCATCTAAGGTATTAATTTCATGATCTCATAGAAAATTTAGGTTTGTGGAGTTTATTAAAAGAGATATCTGTTTCTAATTTCACAACTACTGCTATATCCATAATTTCTTTTTATTAGTGCTATTCAGTATACAAAATAATAGGTTTCATTGTGGGTTTTTTTTTTTTTTTTTTTTTGTGGTGCCGGGGATCGAGCTCAGGCCCTTGTGCTTGCAAGGCAAGCACTCTAATCACTGAGCTAAATCCCCAGCCCAATTGTGGTATTTTTTTTGTATGCAATATAACATGTTTTGAATTTATTCCGCTATTATCCTCCTTTTCCTCCCCTCTCACTCCCTCTGATCCTCTTCTTGTTCTCTGATAGGTTCCTTTCTTCTCTTATGTCATCTTTTTCCTCCATCGATTCCATATATGAAAGAAAGCTTGTCTTTCTGACTCTGCCTTACTTTGCTTAATATGGTGATGTCCACTTTCATCCATGACATTATTTTGTTCTTCTGTATGCCTGAAATATATGTGATATGTGTGTGTGTTTGTGCGTGTGTGTGTATCATATTTTGTTGATCCATTCATCTATTATTGGCAAGTACCTAGGCTGAGTTCTTAACTTAGCTATTGTGAATTATATTGAAATAAACAGAGAATGCAGATGTTTATATAGTATGCTGAGTCTAATTCCTTTCTATTTTTAGTTTTTTGAAGAAGCCTCCATGATTATTTCTGCAGTGACTGTCATGATTTCTTAAGAAGTTTATTCTTAATTTCAAAGTCTTTCCATTTTCCGGGAGACACACGGACTTTTCTCTGGCGTTCTGAATTAAACATGAATAAACCATCTTATACATTTCACAGCTTTGTTTCTAGAGTTTCCCTTCCCTTTACACAAGGACCACTTATTTAAATACTTGCTGAGCCTTTTTGTCAGTTTCGATATTGGGTTTTGAAAATGAAATATTTCAGAAAAAAAAAGAATACCTGAAATTATCAAAAGTTTGGTGTCCATACTTCCCAGGGGCCAGAATTTATACTTAGAAACTGTGGAGTCTCAACTGGAAAGCCGAAGTAAATAATTCTTCTGTTGGATTAATGATATTTTGGAAGAAATAGAAAAATATGGATGCATAGATGTAGAAACATGGTCAAAATCTGTTTCTTCCTCAAGTGAGAGTAACTGCAGCACATCAAAACACGAAATAGCCACATTTGCATTTGTTCACTGATTCTTTCGTTTTTTTATTAAATGGGTAAATATTGCAAAAACACAGGAGTTTTGGGAGTCTTACAGACCAGTCCCAGAGCACAATTTTTTTCTAAATCCAAACCTGTTGGAGCGAGTCTTAAAGTTGGTGAGTAGTTTCACAGTTTCAATAGAGCGTTATAAATCCTACCCTCAAATGGAGTGTGATATTATTAGAATGAAGAAAAACTTAATCTGAGGAAGCATAGTGCCCTAATTTTAATCATTGGCAGCGTTTCTGATTCATGAAGTTTTAGTGATTTATCAAACTTATAAGACTTATTAAGAAAAACACCAATTTTTTCACCACTCTCTCCATTCTATAAAATTTAAAATATAAATTACTTCAGTGCTTTTCTTGTTTCTTTATCTCTTGACATTATCAATTAACTAACCGTTATATCATGAGGTTTTTTATTATTATTTTACATGTCTTCCATCACACAAACATTCTTATATATAAAATATGCAGTGAATATTTTAAACTGATTACAGTGAAAGACAGATTGTCATTAATCCCCTTCAATATAGTCCCTCTTGCATCAAAGGCACTTATCCCATTATTCTTGCCACTTTTGAAGCAGTTCTGAAAGTCTTATTTTGTGAGTGTCTTTGCAAGGTGTGATCAAAAATTTGGTGACTGCTGCTATCAGGTGCCATCCAAAGGAAAAGCAGGCTTGAAAAACATAATAGTGTGTCTTCATCTGCCTTCTTCATCAGATCTGGTACTATAAGACTCCTGGCTCTTGAAGAATAGCCATGAAAGGTAAATGTTTTTAATTGACTCAAGGCTTCTAGGTAGCCACAGAAGGGCAACTAAAGACTCTCAGGAAAGACGACTTCCAGAACTGCTTCAGAAAGTGGCAAGAATGATAGATAAATGTTTTTGAAGTAAGGGGAAGGTGTTTTGAGAGGAATTAATGGCAACCTGTCATTTATTGTACTACCTTTCTAAAAATTTAAATATTCATAGTTTTTTCTGTCACATCACACACATACACACACACAAAATTTTTGTTTAGATTAATACTTAATGTTTGTTGCCACAACTCAGTGAAAGACGTGCATAACTAAGCCATACATTACAGTTTAATTGCTTGTTTTAATCTTAAGAGTTTATTTAGTTTTTTTTGAACATTATTACAAAGCTGCCTCCTTATTTTCTTAGAATTTCCATTGTGATTCAAAAACTCTTTCCATTCTGTCTCTTTGTAGGCATCTTTTTGAGACCCCATGAACCTGCTGTGAGGCGTGTGGAGTGCAGTTTTTGACTTCCTCAGTTGCTGTGCTCTTTTCTCTCTTAGATGTAACCTCAAGAAGTCTCACCTGCGCTCTTCCTGTGGCTCTTGTACCAGTTAGCCTTCGTGCCTTCATGGCATAATTTGCTTTCTGCTTTTGGTAGACTATCTTGTCAGGCAAATTCCTAAGCAAGGGTGCTGTACAAATGCGGACATATCTTTCGACCATCTTCACAGTTAAAGGCCTTCCTGTATACAGGATTTTACATTGCATCCCAAGAATTCCTTTCATCTCTTTCTCTCTTGGTTTCTTCTACTTCAGTATTTTTCTGTTCACTTTCATTTGTGTCTCTTTTGCATGTAGTATAAATTTTATGCATCCTCAGGTGCTTGCTCACATGCAATCCTGACATAATACCTTCAGACTGGAAACTGAACTCTTCCATAGTGTTTGGGGATGTGAGATAAACTGTAGAGCAACATCCAGGGAGTTTGACTGGGGACCTCACATCTTCATAACTGAAGTCTTCTCCCACGGATTCTCAGGGATTTGAGGATTATTCTCTCTCCCTCTCTCTCTCTCTGTGCAAATTATTAAAACGCAGGATTGAACTGGATTAGGATTGAGATTGCAAAGAGTTGTGAGTGAAATCCAGGGAAACAATAGAAACTGTAGATGCATTGCTTTCCTCCATGGTTTTCTCAAAAAGGAAGCAGGCAGGAAAAGTTACTTGTGGACAGTGCACTGGGGCAAGTTCAGTTTTTTCTCTTATGTAGAACACTAGTGGTGCCCATACTGTTTATTTTACTTAGTCCTCTTTTTATTTTTTTCATTTTGTTAGTTATAAAAACTCTAAAGTAAATCATCAAACTTCAGTTAGACATGGACCTAAAGCAAAAAATCTTCCTCAATGTTCTGGCTTATAGAAATTTGGAACTATAAGTGGGAAGATTTAGAAAATATGAGCAATATTATACTATCTCTGTGTGCTTTTTCCATTCTAAAAGGCAATGAGAATAGAGAAAATATTTAATTGTATGAAACAGTTTATCAGATTTGCCATTTATATGTCTAGTGGTATACATGGATGGAAATCAGGTTTTGCAGAGAGATTTCTTCTTAACCGTAGATGATGTAACATGGATTCTGTTCTTACCAGTAGTCTTGGACTAGTTTTTCCTGAAAACAGAATATGGGCCATTGTCTCTTGAGTTGCTGCTTTATTGAACAGTACAATCCCAAGAAGCAGGAAAATGGGAAAGGGGATATCTTTGCTAAAACAGCCATAACCAAACACTACACACTGGAGTCTTACAAAACACAATTTCATTTTCTCCAATTTGGAAGCTGGGAGTCTATTATCAAGGTCTCTGCAGGTTTGGTATCTTCTTAGCAACGTTCCTTGACTCACTGATGTCCATCTTCTCACTGTGTCCTCTTGTGGCCTTTCTTGCCTGCATGAACATCCCCCTGTCCCTCTGGGTGTCTTAATCTACGTTTCTCATAGAGACATCTACCAAATTAGATCAGGTCTCAGCCTAATGGCTTCACTTTAACCTAGTCACCTCCTTAAGGGCCTTATCTCCAAATACTGTACATTCTGATAAACTGGGGTTTAGGAATTCAATATATAACCCTGGGGATGACAAAATTTAGTCCATATTAAAAGAAATGAAATAAGGAAGGAAAAATAATCAATAAAATTATTTTGGCCACCACTGTGCCCAAGTGCAAATAATTGCTTTACAGTATTTTTGCATCACTCTCCTAAAAGGCTATTTAAAAAACCAAACCAAACCAAACCAAACCAAACCAAACCAAACCAAACCAAACCAAACCAAACAAAAACCTGCTTTTCAGGACAGTCCATGTCATAGAAAAGGGGAAAAAATATATTTACCAACACTTGTTTCACATAGGTCAACATTTTATACCAGGGCTGATAATTTCCCAGGAATTCTGTGTTGCACATGCTTGGTGCAGAACAGATTTGAGGGTAAACAGAAAGTCCTGGAGATGAAGCCTGGTCTGGATGTTTTTCATGAGGCGGTTGGGAAACCCTCTATACTGGACAATGTGAAAAAGTTTGAGACAGGTGACTTAATAGAGCTTAGATGCTGTGGGCTGACCAGTTACCCATCAACAACTCCACTATGTGGAATACCGCGAGTAGAAGACAACAAGAGCAGAATGAGATCAGGGTGCCCGAGATAATCTCTCCATGTTGATTTCATCTCTCCAAGCCTCAAATCCTATGAGACAGGGTTCTAACGATTAAAGCAGGTTGTTCATGAAACGTACTTAGCCTGAAGGATGGCACTCCAAATATATTGAATAAATATGAACTACTATTATTGTTAAAGTTCCTAATTTATTAAATTAGATGAGATATTTGTTGGGCTAGAGGTAATATATACAAGTGTCCCATGTAGAATGTTTGGAACATATTTGAAGCTAGGTAGGTTATTGTTGTGGTTATTATGATAACCACTTGTATTCTTGTATTGTTATATATTCCTATGTAGATTAAACTCATATTAGAGAACTTTGACTATTCACAGAATTAAAATGTGTGTATCAAATTTTTTATGTAAAGTCAGAGAATGGCAATGGGAGGAGAAATTACTTTTAAAATTACCAGCACTTTTGAAGACTGATGATCTAATGCTTTCTTTGTGGGGTAAGCCAAAATAGATCAGTGAAATGCACCCATTTGCCAGGGGTTCCTGGCAGAGCAGAAGTTGACATTCACATCTAATCAGCCCTCTGTCTTCCAGAGAAGTTTTGAGTGTGATTATTAATTATCACATGGTGATATTTACAGGGTATTCAGGGTCTGGCTTAAAGGAATATAAGAAACTAGGCAGACACCTTATCACGGAGCCCCAGACATGGATAAATGAGTTCTAGGAAGCTCTTATGTAAAAGAAAATTGCAGTAGCTATCCTCCTGCACTGCATCATGTTGCTTACTAAGAAGAAATTGTTCAAATGCATCCAGCTGTCTATTGAACAGCTTTTATCTTCTGAAGATTGTTTAAAGTGTACTTTGTAATGCCTTAAAAAATACAATACAGCAAACACTGAGAAATAGTCTCCACAGTATTTACGTGATATATGGAGATACAGCAGTTAAAAATAGCTGTAACAAGTAACCAAACACATGTACACAATTACTATTAAACTGGGATTAAAAAAGATGAAACAAAACACCTGATGGGCAATAGCAGCAACGGAACAGTATTGCACAAATAGGAAAGATGGAGTGCAGCTGGGAGAATGTTTTCTAAACAAAACCATAAGGCAAAGTTTTCTAAGATTTTGTATTTTTCTAGTAAAAAAAAAAAACCCATAGCATATGCTTAAGAAATAGAAGATAGAGACAGAGTTTCTTGGATATAAAAAAAATGATGTAGAAGTATCTTATAAACTTTAAAATCTAAGACTTGCTTTGCCGGAGAAGTTTTAATTAGGGTAGAGAAAATTCATGACAATTATTTAGAGTGATTGTTACCTTGAAAAGGTTGTCAAAACGACAATTATTGTAGAGATGGAGACTGTGGAATGGTTTCTAAAGTTTTTGTAGCGCATCCACTATTTCCAAAAGGAGATAGGCTCAGAAATTTTAAACAGGAAAACCTATTTTAAAAATTCTTTTGAATATCAAAATCTAAATACAATGTGTCTTTCTTTTAATTTTATCCCATTTTTGCTACATTTTAATTTTATCCCATTTTTGCTACATTTTAATTTTATCCCATTTTTGCTAAAGTAATTTGATTACTTTATCTTTATTATTAAAGGTAGACCTTAATAGTGATGTCATATGTTAACATCCTCCAATCTATCCCTTGAATTTATCTTTGTGTATCATAAATAAATTAATGTATTAATTTGTGTAAAGTGTAACTTGACTTCTGTGACCATCTTTAAATTCCAAATTTATAAAACCACCTCACAAATGATCCCTCGGATGAAGGGATTAATTTCACAGAAAGATTGGATTGGAGTAATTATTTACTGAAATATATTCGGTTGCATTATAGTGTGTAAATAGAATATATGGTTTATGATTTTATAGCTCCTCGGGGGGAAATAAAAACTTCGTATATTACAAAATACAATATTTTAAATATTTTCTTATGTTTTGAAATCTTTATCCTTCTACAATCATCTTAAATAGGACTCATTAATTGCTTGTTATATGTGGAAGCTTTACATACCTGATCTTATTTAATTCACAGTATTGATTAATAACCTCATGTTTTCTTTTCTTTATTCGCACACTTTTGCAGTACATAATGTTTGCATTCATTGTGGGGAATTGGTACTTGTGCATTTTATAGGTGTGAAATTAAGCCAAGCGGCACATCAGTGTGTCTTGCAATATATTATGTTGGCAAAGATAATCTTATCTGTGTTTAAGTTTTTTCTCTTAATTCTTTGACCTATCATCTAAAATTATTTGTATTAGATATTTTATGTTAATCTTGCTTAAAGCAAATAAGGCAGTTGTCCATCTCCTAATCTACTTCAAAGAAGTTCATTTCATGGGTTGTCTAATACAGCTGTCCCAAAGCCTAGCACTAATGCAGAATTTCAGTGCACGACACGGACCAAAAGTTCTTTATTTAGTACTACTTCTTAGGGTTGCTTACTTAGATCTTATTTTTAAGTTAAGTATGCCAAGAGATTAAAAACTGGCGAGAGAATGGGTAGGTTTTAAGTATTGTCTTCTACCTTTAAAAATCAGCAAGAAAAATAAATTTACAACCCCATGAGAAAAATCGATGACTTCATAAAGTCTACTTTTCCTGAAGTGTTTATTCATTAATTGGCATAATGAACTCCCACTAGGAGACTGCCAGGAAATGTATGGAACATAAACTCGGCAGGGTGAAGCTGAAGAGTAAAAATATTTTCGTTACAAAAAGACAACTTTTATCTAGCAATGCTATTTGAGCAGATAATCTAGAATTCCTTAATTGTTCTTCATAGTTGGCATCAGATCAAAAATCAGGTGTTTCATAACCAAGGGTTTTTGGCTTCATTATTCCACGATACGTTATTCTGGTAACTGGATAAAGGCAGACAGTGCAATTAATCTTTAGCATTGTGTCACTTCTGGTTCAGGGAAGGAGAGAAGGAAAGAGTGAGCTAATCATTAAGGTAGAACAATGAGTTTCTATAATTCAGAACTTGAAATCAAATTCTACACCACTACCTGGTATAGGGATTTATTAAATTTTGCATCACAGAAAATAGAGACAATTTCTCTTGCATCCTAACCACTACTGACTGCTACATATATTTTCTAATTAAGCCTTCTAGAATCTCTCCTCCTACTGTCACTGAATTGTTTAAAATGTTAGAGTACCTCAAGTTGTATTTCTAATTCCAAAATTATCATTGAATTGTTGGATTTCCGAAAGCAAAGATTTCACCCTATTAATTTCAGAATTTTGGGGGTTTTAGTGGATGATCCCTTCTATAAAGCAGGACCACAACTGATGCTTATTGAAATTCAGCTGTGCCTTTCAACATTGAGAGATGTCCATAAAGTAGATGATTCAGGGGTATATATAATACAGACATTTAATTTGTATCACACTTCTATTAAGTAGGCATTATTTTCCTTTAAGAGAGGAAAATATAAAGGCTTGAGAAGATTAAATATCTTGATGAATATCATACATCCCTGACCTGTGTGGAAAGAAGAAGTAACAATCAAGCTCAGTTCTGTTGGGCTCACAAGACTGTGTTATAAGCACTATGCTTAAATGATGTTTGCCAGAATGTAGGCAAGAAATGCATCTTAATCCGACTCAGAGTAACATACATGAGTGTATTTTCCAAAACTGAGGCATAAGCATTTCTCATAAGAAGCACTAATTTCAGAGCTGATTGATAGTAAAATTTTATATTATTTGGTTATGTAGCTGAGGTATGAAAGTCAAGGGATGCTGGTTGCGTAGGACAATCAGAAGAGTGGTAGGATAACCTGGAGAGACAGGTAACAGGACAGCACCAAAATTAATTTATAGTTGATGGGCAGTTCATTACCCTGATGGTGCTTAACATTGCACAGCTGTGCACATATGTCAAAACATATCAAATCTTGTACACTTTAAATATGTGAAGTTTGGTGTATGACAGTTACATTTCAGGAAGTCTGTTTAAAAAAGAAATAAAAGCATTAATAAGAGAATAAAAAAGCAGGCCATAAGTAGAAGCATCTGTTGATGAAGAGTCTGCATTGAGAATAAACTTAAAAATTCTCAAAATATTAAGAAAGGAGTTAGATATTTGAATACACATTTAGAAAAATATACATACATGGTAAATAACTGCATGAAATGCTGAGCATTGACAATCATTAGGCAAACACAAATTAACACCTATGTTAGCTGCCCTTGTCACCTGTCATTAGAGAAAGGAAGAAAGAAGGACAGAGGAAAAGAGGGAGAGAAGGAAGAAGGGATGGAGGGATGGGGAAGGCGGGAGAAAAGAAAGGAAAGAAGGAAGATTAGGAAAATCTAACAATACCAAGTGCTGGTGAGGAAATAGGGGAACTGGAACTTTTATATGTTGGAGTTCAGATTCCAAAATAGTACAGACAGTATATCAAGTAGACTAGTTAGTATTTTCTTAGGAAGTTGTCAATATTCAGTGTTTGGCTCAGAGATCCCAGTTCTGGGTTTTTACTCAAATAAAAGAAAAACTTATGTTTACAAATAAACATGTACATAAATTCTTACAGTACTTTTACTGATAATTGCAAACTAGAAACACAACAAAAAAATCCTACGGATGGATAAACAAATGGTTGTACAATCATACAACAGAATACTGCCCAATAGTAAAAATAAATGAATTCGTAGTAGACACAATCAAATGGGTTAATTTCAAAGAAAATATACTCAGTGAGAGACAATAAAGTTGTACATACTGTATGACTCCACTATATGATTGATTGAAATATGATGTATTCCATTATATTATATGATAAGATTGTTATTAAGAACAGAAAATAGATGAATGGTTGACAGTTCTTGTGATAGGATAGAGGATGATTTAAAATGGGCATAAAAGAGTAAGTGTAGATAGTGCAACTATTCTGTATCGTGAGTATGTAGTGGTTACATGATTGCATGTGTGTTACTCATGGAACTGTATCCAAAAATGATAGATTTTATTGTAGGTAAATTATACCTCCAGGAAACATGTACATATTCTTACAAAATCTCATGTTGAAAGCTGATAGAAATGAAGGGATTAGTATATTTATTCATTACTACATTCTTCCTGGTATTACTTTACAAAAGGTTCCATGATACATGAAATGTGATTAACATATATGGTGAATGTCTATAAATTTTCAAATGTACTATAGAGGAAGACACATTGTCATTAATCCCCCTCAAAGTACTACTCCTTGATTTAAACACACCTATCCCCTCATTCTTGCCACTTTCTGGAGCAGTTCTGGAAGTCCTCTTTTGTAAGTGTCTTTAGAAGGTGTGATCAAAACTACAGTGAATGTTGAGGCCATGTGTCATCCAAAAGAAAAGCAGACTAGTAAGAATGTTTGTCACTGTGTGACTTCTGGCTCTTCCTCAAAGTCAAAATAACTAGGAAAGATAAAGATTTTACCTCGATTCAGGACATAGAGGCAGTCTCTACAGCACAACTAAAGACACTCAAGAAAGAGGACTACTGGAAGTACTACAGAAAGTGGCAAGTACCATAAAATTAGTGTCTTCAAAACAAGGTGGAGTATTTTGAGGAGCATTAGTGGCAATGTGCCACTTGCTGTAATAATTTTTTAAGATTTAAACATTCACCAAAACAACAGAATTTTAACCCCTAAATTTTGGGGGTTAACATCTAAAGTCAAGAGGGGTAACAAGCAGGCTGTACTCCCTACAATAACGCTAGGAGAGAATTCCTTTGAGACTCTTCCAGGCTCTGGTAAATCTGGATGCTCCTGAGTTGTAGTAAAATACTTCTAATCTCTGCCTCTGTCTGCACGCAAAGCTCCGTGTCTCCTCATGATTTGTCTTCCTCTCTTGGGACAGGATACTCATTATAGGTTGTTGGACTCATCCTAACTCAACATGACTTCTGAACTAATCGTATGTGTAAAGACTCTATTTCTGAGCTTTTAGGTGGGCATGAACTCAGGAAGGGGAGAAGATCCTATTCAACTCACTTCCCTCCTCATAGAGATTATACAGAGTAAATTACATTTGGCATGGAAATTTTGAGTAGATAGTCCCAGAAATTTTTCTATACAACCGATTATCTTGAGATGAATTTAAGTGGTTGAGATTCTCATAGTTTAATTGTATACAACAAATTTTAAATTGAGCAGAGATGTGAACAAAACTATAGCATCCAAATGCACCACCTGGGGCATATTTGGAAAAGATTTAAATCTTCTAACCAGAAATTATAAGACTATTTCAAATAATGTTAGTCGTCTTAGTTAAAATGTCATAGGACCATTTTCTATTTGCTCAGAATTTTCTTATAGCATTCATTGCCTTCTGTATAATTCCAGCAGTGCTAGTTCAAATGACTTCATCTACTATTCTCCTAAACCCCATCTGGTTCTAGTATTCTGGCCAATTAACAACAGGAAAAATAACTATGGTTACAAAACCCATCCCTGAGAAGAAGTGGATAAGCTTACTATTTAATAAGAGTATAAATAGTTTCCTATATATTCATCAAAAACCTATTTACAAATTATGTTACATATATAAAAATTCAACTCTGATTTCTCTTGTTTAATATTAGACAGTATCATGGTCCAGAAATGATGTTTTGGTAATTCCAAGGCTATACCTCAAAAGTAAATACTTCCCCTCCTTTTCTTTTCTGGAACCAGATAAACAAATCAAGACTGGTCCGCTGTAGAATGAGAAATATATTGTCTGTTTATCTCTTGATTCCCATACACATATCACCGATTTCTAGATATATTAGTAAGATCATTTTAGACCAACAGTACCCGGGCAGCTGACACACAGACATATGAACACTCTAACCAAGATCAGTCAAGCCTGGTTTAAATCAGCAGAACTGTCCAACTTACTCAAAGACATGAAGCAATAACAAAGTGTACTTGTTTTAGGGACAAGATTTATAGTGTTTTTCTGCCATCAAATCATTATGATAAGATAGTTTATGAAATATCTGTAAATACCATACAAGACTATTCATTGAGTACTTGTTAGGTTAATGGTGATATATGCTTCCACATTTTATTTTATTGAAGAGATGTACAAAGGAGCTTCATCTTTTTTTTTTTTTGCACTGGAAATTGAATCCATAATAGTATATCCTGGGGTGCTTTGCCACAAAGCCACATCTCAGCCCCATTTATTTACTTATTTATTTTTATTTTGACACAATGTCTTGCTAAATTGACAAGGATTGACATAACTTGGGATCTTCCTGCCTCAGGCTGTGGAATAGGTGAGATTAGAGGCATGTGTCACCATGTTTGGCTCAGTACTTTATCAATTAAAACAATCCCATAGTCCATTGTTTCCTAAAGTAATATAGCCAATGGTCAGTTGTTTGCCTTCAATTATCTCTTTGACATCTTTCTTAGCCACTTTCTTCATTGTTGGGACAATATACCCAATGCCAGCAATTTTAGGGAGGAAAAGTTTATTTTAGCTCATGGTTGTAGAGGTTGCAGTCCACAATCAGCTGGCTCCAGGCAGAACAGCCGGGTTGGAAAGGCCCAAGTGGAGGAAAGCTGCCACCTCATGACATCTAGGAAGCAGAGAGGGCGGAGCTGAGGAGAGAGATACGACCTTCTGGGTCTTGTACACAGTTATCCACGTCATCTGACCAGGCCCTTCCTCTCAACAGCACCTCAGCTGTGATGCCTACATAATCCAGTCACCCCGAAAAACCTTGTCTATGAGCGAAAGAGGCTCTGGGTGTGACATCTACATATAAAACACAACAACATCAGATTTTTCTTGCACAGAAAGTCCACTGAAGTGTTTTAAGTATAAATCTTTTTTTTGACTTTTTGGGTGTAAGTCTTTTACTGTTTAAAATGTGAACACAGCAAAAGTGCTCAGCGTTCACTGTGGCAATCTCCACATTCACCTTGTCTACCAAAAGTATCTCATTCTGATTATGAGTCGCAAAGTTCATTGTGTGTAACTGAACCTATAATCTTACATTAGGTTGGTTTTGCTTCTGTTTTTATTTTCTCTCTAGGTATTTAAGCTACTTGATTAATTCTTTTCTCCTTGTCATTCTTCCCCTATAATCTTTTCAGTCAAAAAATCACACTACAGTTGTGTTTGTTTTCAAACAATTTATTTTTACCTTTAAGGTCATGTCAAAACTGTAACCATTTTTTTTAAATGTAACTTAATTCTAACACATTTTATTTTTTTATCCACCTTTCTGAACAAAGCAGAGCATGAAATTCACTAGGTACTTTCGAGGAGAAATGACCCACTTAATTGTAGTGTGTTAAGTGATGAGGATGATATTGTATATGTAACAGTCACTTCTAGATCTGTATGTGAATTTATCTTCATTCGAAAGCTGACATTCTTTACAATACAACATTTCATATTTATTAATCTATTAACAGTATTTTTCGTGGGAATAAATGAAATCCTGTAATAATGACAGATTACTGACAGAAATACTGATGTACGTGTACCAACTCGCTACAAGAAACATAATTATTACATACTACAAACATGTACTAATAAAAATGAAAATAGAAAAAAAGAAATACTATGAATTAATAATAATATATCTTTAAAAATCTTAAATTCAGAAATATAAAAATTGGGGGAAAATGGGGATTGACGTTGTTATAGTTTATCTCTAGTATCACCTCAGGCTTGTGGTGGGGCTTTTGTGAGGTGATTGGATCATAGGTGTGTGATAATCATTCGTAGGTTAGCCCACTGATGAAGTTGTAGCTGATTTGCTGTTAGGCAGTGGGATCTGGTTGAAATCCAAGAGTCATTGGCTACGGCCTGGAAGGGGCTTACCTCATCCCCAATCCCCTCTTCTCTTTCTTTCTGCTTCCCCATTGCCAGACCACGAGCAGTTTCTCCTCTGCAATGCCTCTCTGCCATGCTATTATGCCTTGCAGGCAGTGGACTATGCTCTGAAAACTCTACAAACAGTAACCCAAAATAAACCGCCTCTTTTTAAAATTATGGATGCCAAACATTTTGTCTCAGCCACAAGGAAAGTGACTAAGACAAGCATTGATACATCAATTGACCTCAAGCCCTTCACCTCTCTCATTAGTTCATATCAAACTACATATATTTGAAGGTTCATATCAAACTACATATATTTGAAGGTTCATATCAAACTACATATATTTGAAGGTTCATTGCTTCTTGGTAATTATGGCTCAACAAATGGACAGACTTTGGGATCTAAAAAGTCTCTGTAACTCTTTTACATTTTTGAAATTAATCAATCCTTTTGTGGCTTCACAGAAGCCAGTAGTTAAATATTGGAGAATGGGTTTCTTTTTACACCACAATTATAGTTTTTTGCTTTATTACATAGACAACTCATCAGTTTTCTGCCTTATTGCTTCAAGCAAAGGGTGGAAATATGAAAGCCACTTTCCAAAGTGCAGTTTTGAAAGTAGAGCATAACAATAGCAATATATTATTTGGAATCATGATTCCACTAAGGTTAGGTCTATTGTATATTTAAAATCTCCATAATGCTTATGAAAATGCTTTCAAATTCTATTCATACTTTTCAAACATGCACTAATAAAAGGTTTCTGTTAGTTATAGGATTTAATAAATTTCAAAACCTTTTGTGTAATTTTTCTAAAAAAAATCCATGAATATCCTGAAGTCATTCCATTATTCATCTTTTTGACAACTTTCTATGTCAATTGCTTTAGCAGTTTTAATCCTGCCCCTTAACCCTGATATAACTCCAGAAATGCAGTTTAGGTTTACAAACTAAGGAATTAGTAATACACACAGGTGGGTCTGATTGTGAGGCTGCTTTTATGAAAGGCTGGTATTTCAGATGACAGAAAACTGGTGGGAGGGACCCAGCCTGAATATGGGCGGCACCATCAGATAGAGAGGGAATACAGATGGCATACAATTAGAAGCTGGAAGTGCACTAGCACAGGCTCAACTGAATCTTGGTGATAACACAAATGTCTCAGACTTACAGGAAACTCATGTTTAGTTTTCTGTAGATGGTGTTGGTTTGGTTTTTCTTCCATTTTAACCTCTTCCCCAATTCTCCATTAAAATATTCCCTATAAAAAAATATTCCCTATAAACAAATTTGATTTTTCACTGAGTACCTAACTTCTCTAGGCAGGCAGCCAATGGCTTTTGTTTCCTTCCAACAATGCTTTTATTATGACATGAAAACTTTTCTTTATATAATATGTTATATCTATTTTTTCAAATAAATATTTCAGTCTGGCAAAAAAAATCATATGAAGAGATACTCTAAAATAGATGCTGTGTATCTCCATTTAATGTAATAGTACTATTTGAATGGAGGTCTTATAGAATTAGAACATAATCAAATAAAGAAAATGAGAAATGTTATATAGTTATCCCTCAGTATTCATGGGGGATTGGTTCCAGAGTTCTTGTGGACCAGAGTCCATCATACTCACATGCTGTTATTAAACGCTATGGTATTTGCCTATAGCCCAAGCATATCCTCCACCATGCTTTACATCACGTCTAGATTATGAATCACATTTAATACAATATACATTTGAGGGAAATAGTTTTAGTGTTTAAAAAATAATGACCAAAAAGGTCTGTACATGTTTAGTAAAAGATGCAATTTTTAAAAAATTATTTTATCCACCGTTGGTTGAGTTCAAAGAAGTGGAACATTTGAATATGAAAGACCAGCTGAAAATAATTCACATATACATATAAACTACATACATATGAATGACATATATTTAGGAAAAGAAGGAAGTGAGGGAAGGACAGAGTCAAAGAGTATAATAATCAAATTTCTGCTGTTTTTCTTAGGACATAAATGTATGCTAGGTTGTAAACATCTGTAAAAAATTTTTCCTTATTAAAAATTCACCACTTGAGATAGGAGAAATTATTTATTGTGTACTTTAGTGTGTGTTTTGGGAATATTTATACAAAATATTTTCTGTAAACTGCACATTTATTACCAAAAAGCAGTCATTTATTTTAAAATCGTACCTTGGCCTTCTAAATTCTTCCCATTGCTCTTGAAAATCTCTGTAGTACAGAGAGATTCTGTCTTTGCTAAAAGGTTATCGTTCATTCATGTAACTCAATTAACAATTTATAACCTAAACTACAAAAATATGGTAAAAATTGTACGAATTGGCATTATGTAGCTGTATCTCAATTCCCAAATTTAATCTGGTCCCTGTCTGTACTGGAATTAGTGGCAAAGTATATCATAAATTAGATCAGTTTCAATTTGAGTGAGTTAACTTTCTTAATTCATCTTTCACCTATAACCTGTGAGCTTTTTGCAGAAAGCCAGTTTATACGCACTCGATTCAATCACAGGAAATCATAATTGGCTGCATAATCGAAATACATCTAAATCCACAGACTGTATTAATATTCAGCTCCTCGAATTCTCTCAAATGTTGTCTATTAGGCATTTTTGCCTCACTTCAGCATGAAGCTTTTTAATGAAATAATAAAACAAAATTTTATAAAAATAATAAGAGAATAACAATATTTGATACACTGTATATTATCTTCAAAGTAGTTACGCAGAGACCAAGAAGAGTCTCTCTTACAAAGAACCAAAAGGATAATAGCACAAAGTTTTCTTTTCAATTTGAAATTGGAAGATACTCACACAGTATTTGTTGCTGTTAAGAGTTTATCTCAAATGATGGATGATCCTGCTGTAAATAGGGAGGGAGGGTGCAGAGGGGAGGGGGGGAGAGGGGGGAGAACCAAGATACATCATGTATGGGTACAGAATTAATGTAATGAATGTGACCATTGTATGTAGAATGTACCAATACATGTTCTTGGTTTAAAAAAAAAAAAAAAAAAAATGTAACAGTATCCTAATACTCAAGAATTCATGGTGATTTATTTTGGTTAACATGAAAAATATATACACAGAGAGACAGTTACTTCGATGGCTTGTAGAAAGTTTGCATTGACCCAATAAAGCCATAACTAGTCATTAAATACATGTAACATATAAAAAACACAAAGTTGGATTAGGAATATTTAAATGCTGGTTTGTGATAAAAGGAAAATGTGCTACTATGAAGATACATTCTAAGGTCAGCTGTGCTATTGGTCAGCTATGAATTCTTGACCAAGAAATTCACTTTGTTTCCTTAATAGAAGCTCTGTTTTATGAATATTCTTTAAATATATAATAAAAAAATATAGTCTAGAAAGTTTCTAAATTCCATAAACCTGAAGTATGCTAATATATTCTATGGACTTTAAAAATCAATAGTATATGCCTATTGATACCAGTTCCTATGAGGAATAGTATCCCACAGAGTCCCATAGCATTACCTATGGGGAATCATTTCTTATACATCTGAGTTTCCTTCTTGCCTGATCCTGTTAATGTTTAATTTGTATTTCTAGTCTCCATGAAACTGCTGTGTTGATTTTTACATGGACATTTCCAACAAAGCAAAGGTTATCACTCTTGTACATATAAGTTGCTAATATGGACTATAATATAAAAAGCGAATGTGACATTTCATAATTGAATTAATTGTATTTCTTTCCAAATAAATACAGCTTATTTCTTTCTTACTTTACAATGCACCCAAAATAATAAAAATAAGAGAGATGTCAAAATTACAAAATATTCTAGTACAGTATTCAGAAACACACAAAAATTTTTAAGAATATCAAGAAACAAAAAGTGTACCATGAAAATTCATCCTAAATATTGTCAGTGAAAGTCAGAGATGAAATCGAAATCTCTTCTAAGAGAACGCTTGAAATGTTTTATTAAGCCACCTAGGTATAACCCCAAGTGCCAATATAATAAAGTATGTGGGGAAAAAATTAAACAATTCAAGTTACTTTTGCAAGTAAAATTGTACTTCACAGAAAAACTAATCCCATACAGATGTGATACACTTCATTCTGACAACAGAACTCTTTGGAACAGAAACATAAAATGAAAGTTAGCCTCACATTTTGTGGAAGAAAAGACCAGGAATAACGTAATGGATAAGCACGTGGGCTGTTTGTGCACTTGGGTTTATATGCATGAGGATGTTTGTGTCTGTGGGTGTGTGGTTTGAATTTGTTCCACAGACTTCTTTCAATCAACTTAAAATTAACACAGAAGATGTTTGCAAATATCTTACTCATATTTAAGATACAGTTCTTTCTGTCATCACAAATATAGTGTTATTTTAAATTAATTGAGCTTTAAATCCAGTATCAACAGAATGAAAATTTCAGACAGACAGACAATGTGAACAAATTGTGTGTGTGTGTGTGTGTGTGTGTGTGTGTGTGTGTGTGTGGTAGTGATGACTGAACCCAGGGCTTCCCGCTGAGCTATATCCCCCAGCCCTTTATTTTTTTTTTTTTTTTTAATTTTTGAGACACGATCTCCCAAATCTGCTAATTGCTCAGTCTGGCCTTGAATTTGTAATCCTCCTGCCCCTGCCTCCCAGACTGCTGAGATTACAGTTGTGCCCCACTACACCTAGCTTAATTTGATGTTAATGGAAGCCAAACTTTATACTGGGAGGTGTGGGTGTGGGCAGATAGATTGAATCTGATAATCGTCATCCAAAAATAGAACTATCGGTCAACTTTGATACTACGAAAAGACATCGTTGTGTGTAAGAAACACACAACACAGCTTTGCAATTTCACTTGATTGACACATCTGTCTGTATCTCTTATGATCCAGCTGACCTACTGAACTGAAATCCCAGCTGTATTTCTCAGATCTAATTAAGAGTTGTTATGTTACTCTTCAAAAGGTAGGAACAATCTTCCACTTAATAATGAGGGTTAAACAGATGAGAAACAGCATTGAGGGAGGCTGCAATTTTTGTTTTGTTGCCAAAATGGATCTTACTTGCCTTTCAGCTTCTAAAAGAAAAACAAAGATGATTTAAAATGTTTCATAATTCCATATAACCTTAAGCGTATAGATGGGAAAAGCTTGCAATTTTGTTCAGGATCATTTTCATTCGACAAATTTTTCCAGAATACCAGATTCCAAGGTCTTTGTCTGCATTCACTGAGAATAAACCTACAGACTTACGCTTCACAAGAAATAATTCCGGAGAAATTTGGTCGCATTTAATATTTTAAGACTAAATTAATTAGAGTAGGATTTAGTTTACAGGCAGAAGTAATAGTGATTGATAACTGAAGTTCATTTTGTACTGAGTACTGTGTAAAACGAAGATGGAACAATATAATTCTACTGTATATTTCTACTTCTCTCAAGGTAGCTAATAGCTGAAGTGCAATCTGATCTAAAAGGTAAAACTCTTCTTAGTAGTAATGCTATGTGGATATTATTTTTTTATGCTTTTCTTTTCCCTTCATTCATTTTCCACTTGAAAGCATGTCCTTACCTCCTAGAAAATGGCATGTTATACATCTTCTATTCTCCAGGGGTTCCAATCTGAGTTTTGAGATAACTATTGATTATTTTTCATCTAAGTGGACTTGAAAAATCAGCTCAAATGGACTGAGATATGCTAGTCACCTGGATTGAGAGCGAAGGTAGAAGTTGTCTAGGAGATATTTACACTAAGGTCAACATACTGGCAAATTTCAAAAAGGATAATTATTAACTATGGACACCAACTAGTTGTCTAGCCGCTGGCCAACTGGCCAAATAAAGAAAATGTGGCATATTGACACAATGGACTATTATTCTACCATAAAGAAGAATAAATTTGTATTACTTGAAGGAAAATGGATGGGAATGAGTGAAACAAGTCACTTTCAAATGGTTAATTACTGCATGGTTTCTCTTATATCACTGTAAATATAAAAAGTAAAATAAAGGAAAGATGATAGGAAACAGGAAGATAGCTTATTAGAGATGGGGAAGAGAATCAGGGGAGGGATATATATATATATGTGTGTGTGTGTATATATATGTATATATATATGTATATATATATTTCCCAAAACAGATGTAATTATTATGTTCCATAAACATATTCCAATAAAAATAGGCATTTCTGCTTCGTAGGCTTGTGGTAAAGATTAAATAAAAATGATAGCATAATTTCATGTTAAACTCAAGTAGAATATGCTGACATTCACGAGAGGCACATTTTACTGTTGAATATAACTACAGAGCACGTCCACTTTTTAATCACATGGGTTGAAGGCAGTATGTCACTAGAATCACTCTCTGTGTGGAGAAGGGCCAGTGGCCTGAGCAACATGGAAGTATTTCCAGCGTTTGTTGGCTTTGGCTTGTGGGAGGCTCTCACTGTCCTTTAAATTACAAGTTGGTGAATATCAATTGTCCTCCTCTCATGGATTTTAAGACACATGGATGTTTGATAAATATGAGGTCTGAATTTCTGTCTCGTTCTGGAATTTCACTCTACTAAACACATTCCATCAAAGAAGAAAACTTCTGCTGAGGCTGCAGAGAACTTTATACATTATATGGAGATTTTAAAATTCCAATTTTCATAGCATTTTAATGAAATATGATGTGAAGGACTAGGAATGATGTGTGAATTTTTTGTAATTTTGTGCTAGATTTTAAGCACTAAGAGGAATGAGGAAAAAAAGAAGAAATACTCCGTTTTGTTTTGTTTTTAATTTAAAAATAGTTTCACTCTCCCACCACCAAATAACAATGAAAGCATACTAAGTGGGCACAGCAGATGCAAAGAAACAGAAATAAAATGAACTCTTCAAATCAGAAAAGAAATATGCAGAAGGAAAGCATAGAAATCAGAGGAAGGAAAGAAGGGGCAGGAAAACATATGAAGGAAGGCATACGCTGACAATCTCGTGTAAAGTTGTGTATTACAGAACTACGTAAATTGCTATTTAATTACAAGTAAGGCATCACATAAAACCAAGTATCTTTAGCCCTCAAATAAAAATATCTTTGACATGAACTTTTAGGTGAGCTCTTAAAAATATCCAGAGAAAGGTTTTCTTCTTTCTCTTTATGAAATGTTCTTTTCTTAAACAGGAAGCTTTTAATCTTTTGGCGGTTGTGTGTATTCACTGAACTACTCGAGTATTAACCAAACCACAGTTTCATGAAAGAGTACGATTTTCGATAACTTCTCATTTGTTGTTTATCAAAATCTGTATATCAGCAGCAAATGTTTTATTTTCTTTAAGCATGCGAACTGACAAATACTTGTTTGTGTCTGCCAGTCTACCATACAAACATTTATAACCTTTACGGACAAAATAAGTGTCTTATCATAAATTCCAAAGGTACAATTTTCCAAAATGTTACATGAAATAGATTTACCTGACAGTGCGTGATTTAGACATAACAGAAATTGACTGCCCCAGAATTCTGGGTGCAGGGAAGTCCACATCAAGAGGCTTTACATTAATGGTTATGTGGCAGAGTCCTCTTTGGAAGAGGCAAAAAAGAACTAATTCTCTATGTAAAACCCTGTTAATCCCTTTGATAAGGGTGCCTAATTCTATTCATAGGACAAGGAACCCCATAACCTAAACGAGATCCACTTCTTAAATAATATCATGTTGACTATTTATTTTCAAAACCTGAATTTTGGGGTATACATCCAAACAATAACATCTTTAAAATATTATGAAACAACTGTTTGACGTATTTATTCCATTACTATTTTTTATTTGATGTGCATAAAGAATACACAAGCTTGGTCAATAAAACTCAAAGTTTTAAGCGGTTTTGCAAGACTATTTCCACATAATGTCCAACTCATATAGACGTATTAAATCTTAGTTTACTTACCAGCGATGCTGGGTAATTGACTCACCTGAGCCGCTTTAGCTTCTTTTTAGAGATGGAAGCATAGAGAGAGGACAACTTTATGATACAAGCCTCAGTATTTTATTTTGACCTTTACCAGGAAATAGTTTAATCGTTGCTTCATATTATTTTCAATACTTTTTATTTTCCTGTATTTTCTTTATTTGACAACTTAGCTAAGTATCTGTTTCTCAAAAGTGTAAAATATCACTTCAAGGTTTCTTCATTTTTCCTTAAATGTATTCTTTTTCCTCTTCTTTTTTTTTCTTTTTCCTCTTCTTGATTGAATTACTTTTGAGTTTTGATATTAAATAATCAGTATTCAAAATCTTCACTTTCTTCTCTACCTGCGACCTAATTTCTATTCTATAGAGATGATAAGCATTATGTAAAACTGATTTCAAACACTATGCATCACGTTAGTGAAGACAACTTTCCACTTTACCAAACTCCAGTTCTTCCTGGCTTTAAGTCTAAAAGCATCCTATCGAGGAGGAGTATAGCTCAGTGGTAGAGCATCTGCCCAGCAAGTGTAAGGCCCTGAATTAGATTGCTAGTACTCAGCACCAGCAAGAAGAAAACAGAAAAGCAAGCAAACAAAACCCAAAGAACTCTAACTCTTACTATTTCCCTTCAAACTAACCAATTATATTCAAATAGACCTCGAATACTCCATGTGTGTGTGTATATGTGAAGGAGAGAGACAGAAGGTGAAGCACACCCCTCCTGACCTCAGCTTTGCATGCTGCATTTATAGGAAATATATCAGAGTCCACAGGCAGAGAAACTTGGTGGTTTAGTTCAATGTCCATTACTACTCAAATCCTCTTCTTTTTTCAATTAATTTAGTTTTCCAGGCCCACTTGCGCTGGGTTTCAGGGGTTCTTACCCAACATTCAGTGATATGTATTATCCATTTCAAAAATATTCATAATTTTGAAGATGTTAACTAGCCATGGACCAAGGGTTGATCGGTGTGTATTATATTTAGGAGCCAGAAGTTCTGGTGGGCTACTGCACAGTGTGGTGGCTATAGATTGTGATAATATACGGTGTATTTCAAAAAGCTGTAACAAAGGAGTCTAAATGTTTTTACCACAAGCAAATGATAAATGATTAAGGAGACAGGTATATTTAACTTTATTTAAACATTACACAATGAGTACATGACATTACATGGTAACTTACTAATGTGTACAACTTTATACATTTCTAAATTTTTAATAAAACATTAAAATTGTAAAAATGTGATAAAATAAAACAAGAAAAGGCAATGTTTAACCTAGATACAAAATTGTGTGTTTTTACATTAGAATTTGGCTGAGAGTAAATATCTCCTCTATCTTTTAATATCTTGCTTTTTGATGTCGCCATCCTGTATCTCCTTCCTCTAATAATGTAATTGCTCGCAGAGCACAGCAATATATTTTTAATATAAGTTAAAATCTTCAGCAACCATTTCACTTGCCTGAAGTGCTACTGTATCAGTAATACTCCCAAAGCCTTAGAGTATGACCAAAGTAATTAAAATTTGTGAAATAAATTTAGGGATAATATCTCCTGTACCCTAAAACCAACTGCATCCTTGTTGATAAACTGAGTCATTACTTTAGTGTTCTAAATTGGTGGTTTCCAAATACTTTCAATACCAAAATTGAATTTTCCTTCCTTATGTATTCTCATCATCATCTGATAAGTGATATATACTCAGCATGTAAAAGTAATCCGAAAATGTAGAGAAAGAGGTGAGAATAAAATTTTGACCACTGAGGAGTTTTTTACTGAGTGAAATCGTGCTTTCCATTGCATATCCTGTGACACTGAACAAATGGGTGGGCCAGTCTAACCCTCACCACAGCCAAGATAGAGATCAATTCTCTCACATTGCTCCTCTCCCGAAACCCTCACCCACACCATCACTGATCTTTTCTTCAACAATATAGCTTTACATTTTTTTTTCCCAGAAAATGAGGTAATTCTACGAGTATGGACCCTGATTCTGATTTCGTGCACTTACTGCAATGTATTTAAGACTAATCCGTATGTCAAAAGTCAATTACTTTATATTGTACTTGATTTTATGAATTCTAACAGGTGTATAATTGTGTGACATTATAGTTTTAATTTATATTTTCCTGACTGACTTAAGATTTTGAACATTTTCCATGTGTTCCCTATGTAGCTTATCTCATCAAGTGTCTGTTTAATGTGATGATCCACTTTGTGGATGAAATTTTTGTTTATTTGGTTGTTTCAAAAAAGCTGTTGAGATATATTTTGGATCCAAATCCCTTGACAAATAACCACTTCACAAATACATTTTCCTCATCTATAGCTTGCCTTTCCATTCTCAAAACGGTGCATGAAAATATCTTTAATTTTGATGAGATACAATTTTAAATTGTGTTTCCTCTTTAGTATGGAAACATACTTTTAGTACGTTTCCAATACATAGTTACATATATTTTTTAGTTTTTGAATTTTTTATTTATTAGTTCAGATTTTATATTTGGTCATGGTCTGTTTTAATCTTTACATAAGGTATGAAATGTCAGTAAATGCTCATTTTTGTGTATGAGTAACTATCATGATTTGTTCAAAAGTCTATACTTTTTCATTTGATTGCTTCAGTGCCCTGTGTTGACAAAATTTTGGGAGATCTACTTTCTGCATGCTATTTTCTATTACATCTATTTATCCATCCATTTATCAATCAATCAATTCATCATCTATCTGCATATCTGTGTTTGCCCATAGTATACTTTTATTTATTGCAGCTTTATGGTAAATCTAAAAATAAGTAAAATGAGTTCTCTAATTTTTTCAAAAATTTTAAAGTTCTGATATTACTTTTCATTTCAGCAAATCTTTTAGAATCATTTTGTCAATATTTACATAATCTTATTGGAATTTTGATTGGGGTCATGATGAACCTGTACATTATTTTAATGAGAATTGAATTCTTGAAATCCATAAACATAAAAATTGATTTCTTTATATAGTTTTTGACATAAAAATCACAAACGCATCTTTTTAGATTTATACTGTTTCATATTTTGTTACAGTTAGAAATGGCATTTACCTAACTTAAAATTCTGACAATAATTTCTAGTACGTAAAAATGAAATTTATTTTCTTGTATTAGTTTGATACCTTGAACCCTTGCTAAACTCAAATAAATTTTATGTTTTCCTGTTTAACAATTACTGAGAAGAGAATGTTAAAGAATTTATGCATAACTGAGGATTTACCTTTTTCTCTTGCAATTTCTTTTTATATTTGGCCTCACTTATTTCGATGCTGTGCAGTTGAAAGTATGTATGCATTTTGCATTGTGCTTTCTTAATGAGCTGACTTTTCATTATTTTGTGACACCCCTCTTTTCCCTGGGTAACGTTTTTTTCCCAAAGTCTGTTTTGTCTGCTGTTAATGTAGCCATGTCATTTAAAAAAAATTATTTCTAACACATTGGTAATTCAGAATGGTGAGGTTCATTTTATTAAATTAGTACATACGTCTACATCTAACATGTCTTCATCTTTTTCAATCCCATTAATTCCTCCCTTTCCTCCCTCCTCTTCTGATCTTCACCCCAGTAATCTCTGTCCTAGATTCTTGTCTTGTCTTTGTTCTAGTCTAATTTTATTAATTATTTAATCACTTTCTATGTAAGAGAAAACAAGTGAATTTAACTTTCTGAGTCTGGATTATTTCTCTTATCGTGGTGGTCTCCTGTTCCATCTGTTGCCTCATCAACTTTTTGAAAATTTGTGTTTGTATAGTATATGAGGCTCTGTGTTTTGTTTGTTGGCTTGCTCGCTTGTATTTGCCATACGTGGGATTGAGCCCAAGTTTTTCTACTGAACTATATTCTCAGTCTTTTTTTCATCTTTTATTTTGAGGCAATGTCAGTAGCGTCAGTAAGTTACTAAATCGCCCAGGCTGAGCTTGATCCTCTTGCCTCAGTCTTCCAGAGCTATAGAGTTACTGATGTCCACCACCACACTAAGATTTTTCTATTTATTTATTTTTTAGTGTTCTTATTTTCCCATTTTCTTCTGTCTCCATTATTCTGCTATTGAAACAATTTTGTGTGGTTTTGTTGTTGATCTTGTTTTAGTTCATATATTGTAATTATTATTTCTAATATTTCCATCTGGTTCCATTTTAATAGTTTTTGTTTTTCTGTCAAGAAATCTGACCTTTCCATTTACTTCAGGAATATTCATCTTTTCTTTATGAAACATAGTTTTAATAGCTGTGCTATAATCTTTGACTAAAAACAGTATCTGGGTCATCTCAGTGTTGGTTTAGTGTCTATAAATTAATGTTTCTCCTTGAGAACTTACTACGTTTTCATTTTTCTTGGTATACTGACCAATTTTGGATTGTACCCTAGATATGTATAACTTGCTGCTTGAGGCCCCAGGTCTTTCTACAGTCCCTTATAGAATGTTGGTTTTGTTTTTCTTTTAGAAAGTAATCAACTCAATTGGGTTTAGCCAGTAATTTCTACCTTCCTCTTTGTGGGTGGTTGTTCCAGTATCAGTTCAATTTTCACAGCATTTCTGTGCTGTTTTCCTCTATCTCTGGAGATCAGACAAAAAAAAAAACCTCTCAATTTAATCAATTTCATTTCCAATATTGGAAAACTTCTATTCTTACTTTTCTCCAGGATTAACTCTACAATTTCTAGCTCTTGGGGTTATCTATTCCTAGTCCTCTGCCTATAATGTCATAATTTCAACCCTCATCTCTGCTTTATAATCCTTGTGAGACACCCGTTTGGATAATGCTGTCAAGAAAAGAGAGAGACCAAAATGTTGGAGTAGGAATAAGCAGCAAAATACAGCCTCTCTGGGACCTGGAATCCAGACAGCTGGAAAATAAAAAGTTGCAAGAGAAAGAGAGAAAGAGAGAGAGAGAGAGAGAGAGAGAGAGAGAGAGAGAGATCTGGGAATTGAAAGGAAATTGATGGAGAAATTAGAAACTACAGAGAAGGTTAAAAATGAACCACAATGCAAAGTAAAGAATGCAACAGTCCGGAAGCTTACCCTGGCTCCTATCAGGGGAGGGGCGTTATCTGTATGAGTGCAAGGTAAGCTCCCGGGATTGGTATCTCCAAGGAGAAACAATGGGACAGACCAGCAGCACTAGTGCCAAGAAAAACTATGACCATTGTAAGATGTAAAACCAGTGTGTAGTTATGCTCCAAGGAGATTCCTTCCACATGTCAGGCAAAAATTGGAGAAGGAATTCAGCGCAGCACTTGCAATATTTCTAGAGTGTGTTTACTCAGGTGCCATTTCAGGAAGAGGTTTATTATTTAAGCCTGAGACAGAGAAAAACTACTAAACAACTTCGCTTCTGGATTCCCAGTGTTACCTTCCCATAGTGATTGGGTGAGAGACAGCCACAGTACAGTCACAGACAGGGGGCAGACTACACACATAACTTCCTGAAAAATTTCAGCTCAGGCCAGGAAAGATATGAGTCAAGCTCTCTGTGAGCAAAAGCCAGGCCCAACATGTGTGGCTCTCAAAGGGTGCTGAGTCTAAAAGTGGTGACATTTAAGTGATCTTTTTGAACCCTCATCCCA
Source organism: Hystrix cristata (assembly GCA_004026905.1). Lineage (NCBI taxonomy): Eukaryota > Metazoa > Chordata > Mammalia > Rodentia > Hystricidae > Hystrix > Hystrix cristata. Next base: position 28,512 of record PVJO010012505.1, read on the forward strand.
CTGCTTACATCCGGCACAGGTCAGAGGCCTGATTGCTTTCCTCATCTACCAACCCGAGCAAGGACATTCCTTTGTGTTTATACAATAATTATAGATCTCTTTTTTATGGTTAAGGGTAGTGCAGTATTGGTTTTTATGTTATTCAATATCCAGTTTGTCCTCGATGCTCTTATTGTTGGTGATTTAGTTGCAATTGTCAGGGTGGCAAAGATGTTAGTATTAAGAGATTTTCTCTCTATGATAATATCTGGATTGCCTTTGTACCATTAATAATATGGCAGACCATTGCCAGAAAACTGGGTATATCTTCCCTTCCCAAATCAAGGATATGTGTGGATTATGGGCAGAGGAAAAGTCCTATAGTTATTAATGCCTCCGAAACGCCCAACTATCCAACACTCATTCCTGGGGCATCAAGGGGGAGGAAATTTAAAAAGCCACACAACTGAAAGAACTACACAGTGAAACCTACAGCACTCTTAAAAGGGAGATTGGAGAGGACCTCAGAAAATGGAAATATGTCCTCTATTCCTGGACAGACAAAATCAATATTGTCAAAAAGGTTCTAATTCCAAAACTCATAGACAGATTAAATGCAATTCTCATCAGAAAACCAATAGAATTCCTCGCAGAACTGGAGAAAATGATCCAAAATTTCATATGGAACCAGACATGATCTGGAAGAGCAAAAGCAATCCTGGGCCACAAGAATGGAGTAGAAGGTATCATAATCCTGGATTTCAAGTTATACAAAAGGTTACTGTGCTAAAAACAGCATGGTATTGGCAAAAACAAAAACAAAATAAAAACAAAACAATACCATGCTTTTGTTACTGTTATAACAAAAAGAATAAAACAGAAATGTGGATCAGTGGAACAGGAAGAAGGACACAGAAACAACTCCAGGCATATTCAGCCACTTATCCTTGATAAAGCAGCCAAAAACTTAAAAACCTACACTGGAAGACAGATAGACTCTTTAACAAATGGACCTGGGAAAATTGGCTATCCACACAGCAGAAGACTGAATCTAAATTAGTATCTCTCACATGTACTAAATTAAAATCAAAATGGATCAGAGATTATCATACTGTAGTGATACATATGTATCCATGTTTATGACAGTACAACTGTAATAGGTAAATTTTGGAAGTGGCCTCTGTGTCCATCAAGGTAAAAGCACCATACCGTAGTAATACATGCATACCCATGTTTATAGCAGCACAATTTATAATACCTCAGTCTTGGAAACAGCCTATATGTTCATCAACAGATAAATGAGTAGACAAAATGTGGCATTTATGTACAATGGAGTATTACTGTACAACAAAGAAGGGTTAACTGAAGTCATTTATAGGAAAATGGATGCAGCTTGAGGCCATAATATTAAGGGAAGTAAGTCAGATACACGAGTTTAAGTATTGCATGATTCCTCTTACATGAAAAACTTAATATATAAATAAACTATGAAATAAAAGACAGATAATAGAAAAAGAGAGATAGAAAAAAAAGTTATTGTAATCCAGCACAGACAATGTATCTACAAGTGTACCTTGATTTAGTACAATTGTCTTATGTGTTTTATGTATTTTTGATCTATTAGTCTGATTTTTAATCTGATATATGAAGATCAACTTTATAAGGTCTTGTAGGATAAATGAATGAAACTGATGCTGGGAAAATAAAAGGGAGGTGGAGGGATGGGGAAAAAAAGAATTGAGATGTGTTATGTACATGTACCAGTTCTCTAAAATGAATGTATATTAGTTACTTTTCTAGAGTCAGTGGTTTGCAAGAGAGCAGATTTACTACAGGACATTTACACATTACAATATTCACGCACACAAGCCAAATGCAGGAAGAGTGCAGAACATCTCCCTATGCACTGGAGACCCGAAAGATCCAATTAAGGGCTGAGATCCCACAGCAATATCCAGTGTACATCTGTAACTGAACTCAAAGGCTGAAGAAATCTATACTGGAACCAGGATATGATGCCCACAGTGGAGATGGAGAGCAGAGCACCCCTGAAGTGAACAGCAGCCATCCCCGGGGACAGCAAGGCCCCGAGCTCCTTCTGTGATGAGGACAGTCGAGTTCCCTTCTGGAGAACCAGCCACAACTGAGCTGCTCCTGGGAAACAGCCGGCTCCTATCTTCTGCTCCTGTTCTCCTTTATGTTGTTGACAATAGCCTTCAGGTGGATCCTCTTACTCAGACTCACATCACCTCAGTCCAGCTGGGAGTTCCTGCTAAGCTGATCACAATAATGAGTCCATCATAGAATGTGATCATTACGTACTGCAAACTTGTACTAATAAAAGCGTTTTCAAAAGTCCACAATAAAACAAATTGATGGATAAAGAAAATGTGGCATTTGTGGGTGTGGGCACTACTCTGCCATAAAGGATAACCTTGAGTCATTTGCAGGCAACTGGGTGCACCAGCAGACCATAATATTAAGTGAAATATGTCAGACACACATGCTTAAATATCACATAAATAATTAAAGAGCAAAATAAAAAATAAGTAATAGGAAACAGGGAGCCAGATCTTTTGCAAATGAGACATAGACCTAGAGATGGAGGGAGAGGGAGGGAGGAGAGGGACATAAAAATAATTAAGATGTGTTAGGCGTATGCACTAACTCTCCGCAATGAATGCAATCAACATGTACGGCAAACATGCACTAATGAAAATAAAATGAAATTAGCCATAATAAAAAGGAAGAGAGAAATAGAAGCAGTAGAGATTTTTGAGCAGACTTTGACCAATTGGAGACAGTTTTTTCTGCATGTGTGTCCAGGGAGACCCCTGACCCAGTATTTTCTGTGCATATACCCTGGCTGCTGTTCTTAAATGCAAGTCTGCAACTGGGCCCACCCTCAGGGAAGGACCAGGTGGGAGAAAGAGCAAGCAAGCAGAGCCATGCAAGTCCTCTTACATCGCCCTGATGCTCTTTTGTTTGCAGAGATCCCTAAACTTGATCTCCAAGCCAGAAACAAATGCACACTGCTCCTAGCTAAACACACTCCACAGTGCTGTGGAGGGCTGCATGTAGGCCAGATTGGAGTGACTAACAGTAATAATTACAAAGTGGTATAGGAAACTCACCCCCTAATAAACTTTATCCAAACTGGTTGCCCATCCCCATTCTGAATCCTAAGGGGTAGATTTTTTTTCATATTTTGTTCAGAGATATAGGATCTAATAAGTAGGAGAGAGAGATGCTGTAGTTCCTCCATCTTCTTGGCACCAGAATTCTTCTGTAGAAAATTTTGATACAACTTTTTCTTTTTTTTATATTGGCAGCCTCTCTGTTTCTCTCTCTCTGTCTCTCTCTTCTCTCTCTGTCCCCCTCTTTCCCTCCTCTTTCTCCCCTCCCACAAGTCAGACACATATTACTACCCACACATAATTTATATATGATTTCATAATTTATATATGATTTCATTTATATATGTGACATCAATAAACACACTGATTTTTAAATATTTTTTTGTCTTGCATTATTGTTGGACATTCACATTGTAAAAACTTTACATTAATACACTGTCTTAATGTATTGATATATCTGTCTCTAATAGGCAACATCCATATTCAATAACCTTTATGATTATTCACTTAAGAGAAATTTCTGAAGTGAACATACTAAGACAAGATTATAATTCATTTTTAAAAGGTAGGCTACATATTGCCATACTTCTTTCTAAAATAAAAGTGTATTGCCAGTGTGGAGTATGTCTCCTTTTCCTACCCTCAAAAACACTGGGAATGATCACTATTAATTTTTAATCTAATGTGTAGAAGACAATGCACTTTTAATTTGTACTTCTTGTAACTATTGGATTATGTTAAATCTAGGGATATGGATTTTGACTTTTTGTGAGTTTGTTCTATTGATACCATTTTATTTGATTCTATTGATTTATGAAAATGTTTTATTACATTCCATTATAACCTTAGCATTTTGCCACTTTTGTTGCAACTGTTATTATTTGACTTTTGGTTTTATTTACAGGCCTTTTTGGCCAATAAAAATTCTTACTTTTAATATGGTCATTTACTAGTGATTTTGTTTGTATTTTTTCTACCTGTATGTCATACTTAGAAAGTTCTTTACCTCCCCCTAAGTAGGACTACCTTAGAGTAAATTAGTTGATTTTCATTTATTGGGAAAAGTAAGATTTAATATTTATTTCTGTTGTAAACAAAACTTTTTAGAAGCTTTTTCCCCCAGTCAACTATAGTCATTCGTAGTCAAAGCATACAAATAAATACAAGGGGAGGTGGAAATTATGGTGAATGGTTAAATTAAAAAAATGTATTAGAGTAAAAGACATTACCATTAACCCCCCTTGAAATACTCCTCCTCCTGTTGCAGATGTTTATTCCTTTGTTCTGGCTACTTTCTAAAGCGATTCTGGAAGTACTCTTTCTTGAATGTCTTTACAAAGTGTGATGAGAAATGCAGCAAATTCTGCTGCTGCATGCCATTCAGCAGAAAGATGGGTTCGTACAAATATTATGGAGGCTACTCATCCACTTATTTGTCAGATCTGACACTATGCAACTTGCGGGTCTTCCTCAAAGTCAAAATGGTCATGAAATGTAAATATTTTCCATCAATCCAGGACACCAAGTCCTGAGCAGTATGACTAAAGACACTCATGCAAAAGGACACCTAGAAATACTTCAGAAAGTCACAACTGGGGTGGGATAATTATATGCAAAGCAAGGGAGGGTATTTTGAGGAAAATTAATGGCAATGTGTCTTTTTTTTTCTTTTTTTTCTTTGGCACAGGGGATTGAACTCAAGGCTTTGTGCTTGCTAGGCAAGCACTCTAACCACTGAGCTAAATCCCCAGCCCTGCAATGTGTCTTTTACTGTAATATTTCTTTAAATTTAAAGACATTGTATTTTTTATCACACTTTGTACTTACTAGATATTTTCAAGACTCATGATTAAATTACAATTGTTTTGAGTTGATAATATTTTAGTCAAATATTGTCTAGACAGTCTAATATGGGGCTTAGCATGTGATCTTTTTGCCAAAACTTTCTGAAAGTCAACAATACAAATTATTTTCGGCGTTACTGTGGGTTGAACCTGGGGCCTGGTGAATGCTCATGAAATGCAAGCATTTTACCAGTGCGTTACACCACCAGCCCTGAAATTCTTGCTAGTACTTTGTAGAGCACAGAGTTCTTCATATTTTTTTATTACAAATATTTGGAAAACACAAACTAAAATAGTCCCCTTACTTCTGAAAGCAAGAATGTGATTTACTAAGGAGAGAAATAAATAGGCAGATTGGATTTTATTTTACGAGAATAGTTCTAACTGACTAATGACCAGGATATTAAAATATATGGAGATCATATTTATTTAAAAATGTTTTTCAAGTTTCTTTGCTCTTCAATGCTTTTTTTAAAAATCTCAAATCATCAATATAAAAAGGCCCACAAGAAATTATCTGATCGTTTCATGGAAGAAAATCTTCAAATATTTGGATCATAACCTTGGAGTTTTCTTGGAGAGAATCAGCCAGAAAGCAGGAAATTTCTTTTAAAGGTAGATTCCTAACTAGCCTTAGAAATCAAGAGGTGAGCTTTAGTGGGGCCTTTTGTTTGCCTGTGCAATTTAGGTTTCTAGTTCCTGCCAGCAGTAACAGCTTTGGTTGCTGGACTAGGCTTTTGAAAGGCAGAATAATATTGCAAAGTGTGTGTGTGGAGGGGCGAATTAAACCACAGGTGGAAAACAATCCTGGATTCTGGCAGACACAGCACAATGGGGTGTTAGCCGCTGAGTGCTGAAACATCCCATTAAAAGTTACAGTTTGCATGATCTCATCCCATTACAGTAATAGGACCGCTTATTAGATGGATGGTTTTCTTTTTATTGCTGGGCTGGTCTGACATGATGCTGAGGATTTTCATATTGTATTCACATTGCAGTAGATTCAGAGCAGGAAGAAAATGAGGAAATAAGTAGCTCTGAGAATAACTGACCCAATCTTGGTTTATATTTATATGCAGCATTACCTGGAATTCCACTGAGCAATGTGCCAAAGAATGACTTGTATGCGGGAAAGAGAACAATTGAACAAATGATGCAATATAGCACGAGGCTTAAATTAAATCTGGACACAGTCAAGATTGATGGAGACAATTGGAGCTACACAGAGTGTCTATCTACAGTAGGTCAGGAGAGCTGGGAATTAGAGAATTCTGAAGTGGTGTGTGAAAGACAAGTACAGAAAACCCAAACCAAAAAATAAAGTTTCTGCTTGAGTTTAGTGTAGAAAGACCAGAAAGCTAGCTTTGGTGTTGCTAGATGCAAGGAATAGAAATTCAGGGCACCCTGCATTTGAATTTCTGAAAATGCTTTAGCATAAGTATGTCTCAAATATTACATGAGACATACATTTAGAAAGTATTTATTGTTTATCCAAAATTCAAATTCGACTGTGAGTCTTACATTATGCCTGGCAACTATACTCCTAACTAAATCCTGCTTCCCTATTCATCCACAACTTTGTGGGTGAATACCGTGGCGTAGCCTGGGAGAAGCTGAATTTCTTGAGATTTTCACACTTACGGTGAGGGAGAGCCTGCAGAAGCCACATGCAGTAAGCAGGCTGAGAGTCCGTGTAGTTGCAAGACTAGAACTTCTCTTGGGAAATGTGCAACTGTATCAGAGTCCGCTGAGTACAGAACATATTTCTTATCATATGTATAAATAACTTTGATGAAAACTGTTTCACAAATATATTCTTTCTTTTTATGACTTAGGGCTTTCATTTAAAAAAATATATAGCGTTGTTGTTTCTTTTTATTGTTAACGGGATTCATACATGCACGTAACATATTTTGATCATTTTCATCCCCCATCACCTTCCTTGTCCTGCCCTCCCCCTTAGTTTCCTCTTCTGGTGGAGGGATTTTAATGTGTATGATATAATTTGCTTGTATCATCCCCTCTATTACCAATCCTTACTCCTACTCCCTTTCACTCAAATTATTCTTAATAATGATGAAATGCCATCTCAATAAGAGTTTCTTCCTTAGGTTATTTGATCAGGGTCCTCAATTATAAAACACAGTCGAGAAACCACATCTGTAAAAATAGATTGTTGGAATTATTGGGTGGTACAGCATGTTTAAAATCATCCCATTTTGACCTGTGGATTACAGCATATTGACATCTATAGATAAATAACTTGTCTAGATCATATAGTAATCTCAAATTTCCAATAGTTCATATACAACTTTCCGTACTTTTTGCCGATAATAACTTGAGTCTTTATTGCACAGAAAGATATGTACATATAGTCCTGCATGAAATAATTGCACACCTTGATGATGAGACATCTTCCAGTATTCACTGATGAGTAATAGATGTAAAGATAACAGAGTTCTAGAGGAACTGAATTTTAACCCAGCTCTGGATCCTGGGTAAAAATTTCTCAAAAAATAATGAATCTTCAAGAAATAAAATAGCCTACTTTGATGATAAGCCTGAGTGAGTGACATGGGATGAGGTTAAATTTGTAGACAACAGTCCTGTCTCCAAAGCCTGTGCTACAACGTGGTCAGACAGTCACCCATCAGGTATGTGTGCCTCACCCTCTTACCCCTGGACTGTGGTCTGTACAGAGGAGAGAAGATTAGACTGTTCCTTGGATGAGACACAGTGCTGCATTCACCACCCACTGTGACTTTTCTAATCGAGGGGACACGAATTCCCCCTGGTGGCTCAGTCTCTGCTCATTGATAATGATATCACTTATCAGCTCTGGCTGTAATAAGCTGCCTTATCGACTTCTCTGCCTTGTCACTCCTCCTGCTAGCTCCTTGTCACAGGTACCGCTGCTTGGCATCAGCCTGCCTTTGCTTTATTGGCTTATTGATAGTTTCATCCGTCTTCCTCCAGGAGTTGACAGCCTGGCATTTGACTCTCCTGTCTTCCTGTGATTTGCAGCCTGAAGGATGGCTGCCTGAAGCCCCTGGAGTTTGCTCAGATGACCGGGATGCATAACACTCTCTCCTCTCACACAGAGGGAGGCTACAAATTAGTTACTGCAAAATATGGAAGTGTTGACAAATCTTTGTCTGCAAGTATTAAAGTGCAAGAGGGAACTCATATTTGACCTAGCGATACTGACAGACAGTTTTAGACTGTTTCTCCAGGTGCTTCCTGTGAGAACTCTCTGCTTGTTGCACTAACAGAGCCGTGTTTTCCCCTGGGTATTGAATGGAGCCAAATAGCCACAGGGGTGTGAACCGATTCCTTTTCACTTCGTACAACATCAAACCCACGTCTGAGGAGCTCTGACAACAAGGTTCTTTAGTGCCGATGGAAAAAAAAAATCTAATTCCTACTACTAAACTTATTGAGATTCAAAGACAGGATGATAACAACCTGATTTTTTGTTGCTGTTAACTTTAAGGTCAGTGTTCATGCCTGCAGCTTATGGAGAAATGATTTGCTTTGTAAACCGAATGTGTTAAATATGGAATTGTCCAAAAAATGATACAGCACAATGTAATAGGAACTTTTGTAGGAGAAGAAAACATGGAATATATAGTGGCAAAGCTTTCAGGGATCCATGCTATTAAATATGATTAAACATGCATTTTTTTAGTCTCATCCCTACTCGATCTTGTGCATGAAAGTCATCTGGGGAGCATCTGTAGAAAATAAAATAAGGAGTTACATCAAGTGTAATCAGAAGTCTAGTAAAAAAAAAGTGTTTCTTCAGCTCAAATTCGTAACTTTAGAAATTTGTAGCACTCTGTGGGTAAACTTCACACCAAATTCTTCAAACCTGTTCTTTTCTTTTGAAGAGCTAAAATTCCTGCTGGGGTGTGGGGTAGGAGGTTAAAAAAAATAATAACCAGGGTATCCACTGATTACAAGATGATTTTTACATGTTTTAATTTTTACTGAATCTTTACTAAAATTTTTGTAAGGTAAATTTTAGTTTCTGACTATCAGATGAAGACATTGAGGTGTCATAAAATTAATGGAGTTGTCAAAATTGACACAGCTAGGAAAGAATCTAAGGTAGGATTTGATCTGACCCTTTCTCCTTCCAAACCTGAGTATTATAAATGCTGTGTGGCTTTATCTGTACCCTCTGCAGAGACATTTCTAGTTTTTATGCTTAATGTTTGAAACATTAAATCTAGATCTCTTACACAAACTGTGATATGTGGGAGAAGAACAATGAATATAAACTTTAAACTAATTTCTTATTTCAGAATGCTAAGGAAACATTGCAAATGGAATATAATTATAAGAAGCTGGTAAAATATAGATAGAGAAATCTTTACTTTTTAATGTAAAACATGGAAGCATGAATTTACTTTTAATGCACTGATGCACAGTTTTATAAAAATAACTGAAATACCCCCACCTGTACGTCTCTGTGTTTGAGTCTCTTTCAATCGTAGGCTTATTTCTCACTGATATTTTTTTGTAATATGAAATTTAATATTCCATACACAGTATTCCCTGTTTATGAACCAAACATAGCTTATTTGACTTTTGCATATTTTCTTCCAAGTGTCAGAAAAGGAAGTTTTAATAGCTTTTGCACAGAACAAAACAATATTCTATCTGAATACCTTAATGTCGAGAGCAACGAGAGCAACATAAAGTCAACACTATGTATCAACCAGCCACTTGAAGTTAAGGACAGTAACTTCATATTGAAACCACATCTAATTGCATGACAGTGTCTCCAGAAGCATGATAAACCATAACAAAGGGGGAAAAATCCTTTCTCCACGAAGTGTATAGTAGATGTCAGTGAAAAAAAGCCAGAAAGCCAGGCCAATGACACGTGATGTATGTGGGTATTTACCCTAATGATTACATCAACTTTAACAATGTGGAGAACCTTCACATAGCTACATGGTAACCTGATTTATCTAATCCATTATTTTCATATAAGAAGAACAGTAAATTAGAGCTGAGCATGTTTTTGTATTTGCTTAGGTCTGAATGTTTGTGTTCCCCCAAAACGATGCTGGAATTTAACCCACAAGGTGATGGTGTCAGAAAACAGGGCCTTCTCGGATGTATCCGATCTTGACCATAGAACCTCCTGAAGAGAAGCAGTGCCCGTATAAAACAGGCCTAAGCCAGCTCCCTCTCATGTTCACCATGCGGGGGAAGACAGTGAAAAGCCACCATACAGGAAACATCAGACACAGAATCTACAGTCACCTATAATCTTGGTTTCCCAGCCTCCAGAAATGTGAATTTCCACTGTTTTTAAGGTAATAGAAAAATAAATTTCTGTTCTTCATAACCCACACATTTTATAGTATTTTTTATAGCAACTCAAATGGAGGTAGACTTTTTTTTTAGGGCTGCCACAACAATTACTATAAATAACAGAAATTCTTTCACAGCTCTTGGAGGACAGATATTCAAAATTGAGTCATCTCTGAATAGGATCCTTCCTCGCCCCTCCCTAGTGGCTAGCAGTCTTTGGTCATTCCTTGGCTTACATCTCTATCACTGTGATTATTTTCTTCATGATTACATGGCTACATTCACATATATTCTCTATTTTTGACACTGTGTCCAAATTTCTTCCTTTTATAAGGCTAACAGTCATGTTGGATTAGTACCTACTTTCATGACCTCACTTTAAATTGCTTACTGCTATGAAGACACTATTTCCAAAAACAGCCCCATTCTGAGGTACTAGGAGTTAGAACTTCAATATGTTCTTCGACTCGATGGTAATAATTCAGATCGTTACACACACCATAAATCGCAGAGCATATATGCTAAGGATTAGAGTAAGGGTCCTGACACTGCACGTGGGCAGGTGAACGAAGTGGAAGAGAATGGTCCTGTCTCAAACTTGTGAAAGCTACTGTCACTGGGAACAAGGGCAAGTCTACTTTTGTCCTTTCTCTGCTCGGCTTAGAAGCGCCTTCTTCAAAGTGACCTCCATGACGTCTTCCTTCAGACTCTGCTTTCTCGCAGCAGCCTCAGGGGAGGTCCTGCTGTGTGTAGTTGGAGAAGGGTTCAACCCTTTATCCATGAAGTGCTTGCTGCATCGGTCTCCTCAGTTCTTGGCCCTAGTTTTAAAGAAATCAAGAAACATTGTTACTGTTCATTTCAGCCTGGTCCGCAGAAGGGCTAGAGAAGAACAGCGGAGTGACATTTTAGAGAGTCCCTGGGCACTAAGGTCCAATTGTTCTCAGCTCAGTTAAGGTAACACAATTCTCTTTTATGTTGCTGAGAAATAATCAGTGCTCGAAGTGAGATGGTGTCTGGATAGTTTAACTGGAAGAAGTAATGGAAAAAGAAGTTACTCTGCTTAATATGAACCTTAAAATAGGATAAGGTTTGACCTCCAAAAAATGAACGTGTCGCTGTCCTATTGCATTTTAAACCAAAAGCATGAAAAGCACTAGTACAACAAAAAGAAGTGGAGAACCACAAAGTCCATGCAATTGACATTCACCTTTCCCATGGCAACAGTTCAGACAAAGATCAAATGAAAAATCAGATGGAGACATTTGCCAAGAGCGCATTCTCAATTCTTAAAATTGAATAAATTGGGGAAAGTTTTCTTATTAATACTATTGAGCTGTAATTTTATTTGGAAAATATGGCATCATTTAAAAAAAGAGTTTAGGTAACCCATTTCTTTTTCTTTCATGTTTATACATTCTTGGTTCTTATTTTCAGAAACCATGTATATATCTAATGTCTGAGGTAGTACTCACTATGGATCAAAGTAGCAATTGTTTACCGAGTCCCTACTGCGTTAAAATTGATGTACTTGGCTCTGGAAAACCAAAGCCGAAAAGTCCCAGCTCAAGATTGTTTTATATGGCTTTCCATTTTTGTGCTTTGTAATGTCAGTATTAAATAGTTCATCACAATGAATATAGAGACTGCTTTAAAGGCAAGAAGAAATAACTTTGGCCAAATGCTACATTTATTAAATTAAAGAGAGATCAAGTGCAGGGATAGCTCCTGCTGTTAAGTGGCACTGTCAAAATAAAATTAAACCATTCTACAAAAATTTTAGATACTGCAAGAAAAGCAAGGATTTTTTTTTTTAGATGTCATTCTTCCTCTTCAAATTGCCTAGCACCCTCCAAGCATTTTCAAATCCTAAGAGGTGAGCATTTAAATTGATCTTAAGACTGTTTTTTTTCTTCTGATTCTTATGGAAAATAGGTCAATTAATAACATAATAGCATTATTAAGTAATTTTTCATACCTCTGTTACTGGCTAAGTCCTCCTCCCTAATGTTAAGGCTATAAAAAAAATACATAACCATAATGCCAGATGTTTTGGACATTAGTCAGAGTGTGTGCACTCCAGCAAGGGAGAAGCAGACAGATACCATGCCAGAGATCTCTCTAGAGTGAAGAGGTTACCCCCGGGATTGGGGGAGCTGGTTGGGTATAGCGCGTCCTCATGACTAGTTTTCCTCCCTCGTTTCTCTCACCTACTACTCCTAGACTTTGGGAAGAAAGGGAAGCACCATTCCCCATGTACCACTCTCTCTCCGCAGTGGCCCTGAACATTCTGCTCTGAAAGATGGTTGTGAGTTAGGAGAATAATGTACTGCTTTGAGTTCTATCAAATTTCAGTTGCATGATTTTTTTTTTTAATACTGCTAAGAATGTCACAATCTCTCTTAGCCATCATTTTGACTCAGCCAAGCCAAAACCTTCACGGCAGCTGATTTTTCTCTACTTCCCTTACCACACATTTCAGAGTCAGTAGGGAAGTAACAGAAGCACTTTATGATGAGTGTACTGTGATCGAGTAGCTTTCCGTCCTACCTTTCCTTTGTGCACTTGCATCAGGGAATTTGGCAAAATAGAAATCAGATTTGATAGATTATTTAATCTTTTCAGTAAAGCTAAACCATGTAAATGGGAATTTGGTGGATTTGTCTCTGCTGTGCTAATGACGTGGCCCTCGTAGCCGCTGAGACGTCTGGAGGTGATGAAAGTTCCCACTCCTGAGCTTTCTCCTTCTTTGGCTTTCTAGTGTTATTGCTGTCGTTTCCTTCATTGTTTATGTTCCAGGAATGTGAAGATGACAGAAATACCTTTGCTTGTTTATTGGCTGAATTATTTGCTCTCTGGAAAGACCATAATTAATATTTAAACTTTTTTTTTTAAATTTGTAAGAGGCGATAGCCTTTAGTTCTTTTTCCTATTATAACCATCTTTTCTATTCCTTTCCTCTCAATTATTCTTGTCAACCAGAATGCCACTAGCTGCTTCCCTTAGGGACTTTCTTGACTGCCGATCTCCTGAGGAGTTTCTTGTCCAGGGTGTTATACTGGCCACAGTTCTTAGACTCCAATGGCAAAAACCTGTTGTATTAATTTTAAAAGAAAAAGACTTTAGGAGAGAATAAAAGAAGTCTCACACACAGTAAGGAAAACCTGGAAAATCAGGCCGGGGCAGTGTGGGAGTTACGGGGAGTAAGCAGCATGGGCCAGCTGTTTGCAAGGAGAGTCCGGTTGTGATGCCATCAGTGTCCCTGCTGCTGGACCCCAAACCCACCAGGCACCAGCGTCACTGTGACTCTGCACCACCCCCGGCTGAGCTCAGTACTATTGCCGGTGCCTGTATAGATTCTCTATTTCTTCTTAAGTCATTTATTCCATGATTGAAATCATGCATCTATCAATGGACGCATTGTGCCCATTCTACAGTGGACAGGAGTTAGGGAGCCCAAATGGTGGGCTTTTGGATTTTTTTAAAAACCAGAAGTGAGTTTCTGCCTCCCACCAAGAGTCACACACTGACTAATTCCCCAGAGGCAGCAGTCTATCACATCCTGAACAGCCAAAAACCAAAAAGGCAAATTTCGGTTATTGGAAATATTCTGTAATTTAGAAGCATATTATAGAAATAACCAAGACATGGCCTCTGTTGTTGAAAATTTCAGGTTTTTTTAGACAAAAAACAGAGTCAAATCAAGTCATGTGTTTTTCTATCCATCACGGGATAATTCACAGAATATTTTGGGACCACAAGGGTAAAAGCAAAGGATTCTGTACTTGGTCGTCTGAGAAGACTATACAGAAGAGATGCTGTTTGTATGAAGAATAATATTTGTGCTTACTTAAGAGTTACTGTTATTCTTCAGTTACCAATATATGCTAACTTTTCACATACATTAATATTTTCAAACTTTCAGTAGCAATCAGAAGCAGGTATTACTATGGCCATTCTGCACAATGATCAAAGTGATGCCTGCAAGGTTATAGTCAGTAAATGATTGAGTCGGCATGCAAACTCGAGCTTTTATAGATACTCTTTGTCTTGTAACCACTACATAGAATAAGAGAGAGAAGAAAGAGAAAGAAGCAAGGCCAAGCTCAGTGATCAAAATAGTAAAGGCAAGATCAATAAAGTGGCCCAGGAAATTGGGAGAATGATGAAAAGCTAATAAAATAACCACAGCAAATATTTTATTGAGGCTTACTATAAGCTAGATATGATTTAAGAACTTTCCATATCTTGCTTATTTAATACTTCCACCAAACAAATGGAGTATATATTATTAGAATTTTTATCTGGCTAATAGAAAAATTGAATCACGATAGGTCAAGTGCCTCCCAAGTTTCAGACTGATAGCGTTTCACAAACACTAGAAAAATTCTTAATTTTGTATTCAAATCCTAATTATGAAACTACTGAATACAAAGAAATTTCATAAAAAGAAATGCAAACTACTTTGCACTTACTCTTACATGACTAAGAGCAACAATTAAAGAATTGTTTTGGACTATATCAAGCACAAAAGCATTTCCAGTTTGCAGAGTAAGTCCTTCTAATACAACAATATAGAGTCTATTCTTAATAAATAGCAAAGGAATTGAGTAGCTACTAAATTCTAAGCACCAAATAATCATAGGAAGCTGACAGTAATAATACTTTTATGAGGGAAAAAATCCAAAAACAATAACTTAATAAGACTAAGATCATT
Organism: Hystrix cristata; assembly: GCA_004026905.1. Lineage (NCBI taxonomy): Eukaryota > Metazoa > Chordata > Mammalia > Rodentia > Hystricidae > Hystrix > Hystrix cristata. The sequence continues at coordinate 43,514 of PVJO010012505.1, forward strand.
ACTAGAACTTCCTCTGACCACTTGATGTCTCCTTCCGACAGGAACTATTAGAGACTGACTGGGCTGAGTGGTCCAAAGACTGACATTTTCAAAGGTGTCGCTTTAGTTACCAATAAAAAGATTAAATTATATTTCAAGGTTGATACAGAAAATGTTATGAAATCATCGTAAAGTGAAGAAGCAAAAAAAAAAAAAGATTATGTAGCCAAAAACACAGAACACTAAAGAGGTAGGTGTAACAGAAATAATTGATGATGACAGAAATTATAATAATGTGTTAGCAAATAACATGTGTCTTGATTTTTGATATTTGTGTTATTTATCAAATTTAAAGTGAATTTTGGCATATGTGATTTCTTATTTGAAATATTTACTTTTTTAATCTTCATTTTTACTTTCAATATTATATTACTTTTCTGAAAAGAGGTTCTGCCTAAAATGTGTGGTCCTGCATATGGAAAGCCTAGAACTATATGTGAGTATTAGAAATCCTATCTTCTTACCCAATCGAATTAATGACAAAAGAACTCCAATAAGCTATTTTTCAAGCTCTCCCAAAGAACTCACTATAAATTAGATGCAAAGATTTATGAGGATTTACTTGCTGAGCTAAATCACAGTAGATCTGACATAGCCTGAAATAAGTTTTATTTGATTTAACATCTTGGTTTGAAATAATATAGGCTAATACTATAATTTTGGGAACATAAATTTTGTATATGTAAGAACTCACTAAAAATTATAGGAATAAACTCTTGAACTGTTTTTTTTCATTGTTTGTAACTTTTTTTTAATATACATACAATGAATTTACCTCACATAGCTAAGTCTCTTAATTTATCCAAGTTTTACTTAGTGATTCTACTTTGTCTGTTTTTAAAATATTTATTTTTCTAAAGCTATTGCAGAAATATTTTGCATCATGCATTTGCATTCCTTTTACCTTATGCCTGTTTATATAGATGTATTTCTTCTTATTTTTATTTTTAAAAGGTATTGGTGCATCATAAATGGTGTTCTTCAGTTTGGATTTTTAGTCCATGAAATACATATGCTTCATGGGGACATTATATAAATATGTGGTTCCACCATAGATTAAAAAAAAAAAAACTTATCCACTGACTATATATCTAAATGTCTGGAAGATTTTATTATTATATCCACTGAGATAATGGGTATTATTACACATTTGCAATGTTTTTAATTACTAAAAGAGTACATGACTTTTAATTATTGACATTGTGAAGTTGTTCTCTATAAAGATACAAATGTGCCTCTTGCTTAGTATTCTTTCTAGTACTATGTTGTGAAATTTTTATTGTTTTGCACATTGATAATGAAAAAGTGGTGCTGTGTATTTTATTCTAACATTTTTCTCTGAAATTTTCTTTAAACAGTTTAAGATATAAAATTATACATATTTATAGAGTACCATGTAAATATTTTGAAAATGTATACATTATAAATGTTCAAATCAGAGTAAACCTATCTATCTCCTTAAAGGTGTATTACTTCTTCATGGTGAAAACATTGAAAATCCTCTCTTCTAGTTTTTTTTTTAAATGTTTTAAAATTATGCAACACATTATCATTATCTATAGTTATCCCATTGTGCAACAGAACACCAGAAACTGTGAAATTTCACCAGAACACTATGAAGTTTCACAAGAACATTATGAAGTTTCACCAGAACACTATGTAATTTTTAAATATGCAGAGTAGTTCAAATAGTGTGAAATAAATACTTATATAACCACTACCTAAATTCTAATATTATTATGTTACTGTAGCTTTTATCACACATCTTTCATTGATCTGTCCAGTTCACTAGAGTATTATGTGGTTTTATTTTATTTTTCTCTCATTGTGAGCAAGATTGACCAATACTGTTAAGCACTCAGTGACCTATTTACTCATACTCTTTGGTTACCATTCTATTAAACTTTGCAGTTTTTTAAATCAGTTTTTGTAATTTTTTATAAATAATTTAGTGCTTTTCCATGTGCTGTGTGTTTTTGTCATTTATTACATGTCTTATACATGTACTAGGCCGACTTGCATTTTATTTTTATGTATTTATATTAATCTCTATTTTACTGCTGCTTAGTTAGATGCACGATGTAGGATAGTTCAGTTTTGAGACTATAGAATTATTAACACTCGAGTTTCACTTTTTTAGTAGTACATGTTTGTGGTACATGAAGTTTACATTCAACTTGTGGAGTAGGTACACGCACATACCATACCTTGTTTCTTTGTTTGGATATAATAGGTAACGGTTGATCTATCATCTTTTATTTTGCTGTAAGGTAGGTAATGAAAATTCAAGATATTTTTCCTCACATCTATCTATTTGTCCTCACAGTGAAAGAAAATCATTATTCTCTTGATTATCAAATTGATTTTTACCTTCCATTTTCATATCATTTGGATGTATGTTTTGATTTTTACCTTCTCTTGGGAGCACATTATTTTAGTCCTGAAAATTTATAGTTTGTACTATCTGTCCTGTCTGTTCTGCATCCCACTGTCATTAATCTGCTTTGTAAGCATTCTCTTGACTGTTCTTTTCCCGTTTAATGTTTCATATCACCTTTGACATCATGTAATGAGTTAGGAATCCCCCTTGGGTAATTTTTGGAAAGATAATTTTAAATTTATGAATTTATAATGGCTAAATAGAATATTCATGTTCAGTGTTCCATTAAACGTGATACACTTTGATTCGTTCACTTTTTTTTCAGTGTCATTTTAGTTTTCTTCCAGGGATTTCACACAGATTTTCAAGTATTTCTAACTTTTTGGTTTAAAGTTGGAATTGAAAATGTTTTTTTATTATATCTCCCAATTGCTTCACATCTGATTCTATGAAAGCTGTTTATACTAAGCCATTATCCAAAATTCAAAATTATTTATCACTTTCATAGATTAGCAATAATTTTTCTTTGTTTTCCTAATTATGTCACTTTTAAGGATTTATAATTTTTCATCTATTTTTTGCCTTTTACTGTTCTCTGTTCCTAACAATTTAGCAGACACTAGTTGTGGAAGCAGATTTCATAAATGTATATTTTATAAAGAGATACACATAATGTTTTTATTGTTTATATATCATCATATAGCCATGCAAATTATATAAATGTATAATTTATACTGCACAATAAGAACATAAGCATATATTCAAAAATTGAAGGCATTTTTAAAAATCATGAGAGGATCTTGAATTTAAGCTTATTGTTTGCATGTATGTTGATAGATACTTTCAAATTAATCTATTAATATACACATTATATCGACTGAAATCTTACATTTCTGACAGAAGCCTCAGTTGAAAACAAGTATATCAGTCTTTTAATGTTCCTCTTGACTATGTCTCAGTGATTACTAATGATTTCTGTCAGAATTAAAATTATTCTCCAATTTCTTTTTATCTTTGTAGAATATTGATTTTAGTGTAATTCTGAAATGCTTTGACAAAACCACATTTTACCTACATTTTTACTCTACAAAATCATCTAAATATAGTTTGAGTTATTTGTTTCACAGAAGTTTGAAGAATAAATGAGTAAAATATATAAGGATCTTTTTTTCTATTTACTCTTTAACAATGATTTATCTGTTTAAAATTTGTTCTTTTCATAAGATAAAATTTGATAGCTTGTTTCCTTAAAATCATATATTTTACTTGGACTCTACAACTAATTTACATAAAGCTCAGATAATTGTCTCTCGTGACATTTTAATTTCTTCTGTATCTTTAGTAATTTCAACATTTTAATTCCTTGTTTTGCTTGTTTGAACCTTTTCTATTTCTCCATTTTCCCCCAAGATGAACCAGATCTTTGATGTATTCATTCTAAGTAAATTTTGCTTTCTGTTCATTTATTTCCGTTCCCATTTGAACTGATTTCTCTATTTTACTTTCTTTATTATTATTTGTACAATGTTAAAAGTCAGCTCCTCGAATCATTTGTGTACATTCTTTGAAGCTTATTAATATATGCATTTAAAAATAAGTGTCCTTTTGGCCATTCTTATTCATCCCTTATGTTCCCACATACAATTTGCCTTCAATATTGTCAATAAGCCCATAGTAGGCAATTTGTGTTTTATGTTCATTTTAACTGTTATTACAATGCTCGATGAACTTTTCAAGAAAAGTGTTAAAATGCTGGTTGATAGCATTTTAGGTCTTTCTTTTTCATTTGTATTTTGGTTTTCATTCTGTTGATGATTTCTAATTTTATTGCATTGTGCTTGAGAATATTGCCTGTGCAATTACGCTATTTTTGGAAAGAGTAATTTGCTCTCCTTTTCAAAATTTCTTCTTAAAGAGAAAAATGTTCAGTAATTAAGCATGTCCACCCAAGATAAAGGTCTAAGAAAGGGAGGCCTTGGTCTGAAACAAGCACATTTTGGGGGGAAACCTCCATTAGCAGTCTCTGTCAAACCAGCAGCAGCTGATTGTGTAGGAGCGAGCGTGTGTGAACAAGACTCTCTAAGCAGTTACAAGCTGTCAGTTAAAGCACGTCAAATTCAGAACCACACAGCAACCTTCCTAGAAGTGAAGGTCATCATCTATCTAGAGATGTGACTTGACTTTGATTCCCAGATTTGTGAGTTTTTTCCATTTAAGAAGGAGCACTTCACTTCTCAAGCATGACACTGCAGGGCAGAGCTTGATTTCCCAAGATCAGAAAATATTTATTGTCCCTTTGTCATTCTGTCAAGTGTGTTTCGGTACTTGTCTTATTTGAAGAGAAAGCAAGGAATAAACAAGAACCAAGCGATGTTGCCTAAAAGTGATTTCTTTTCATATCTGCCTAAATGTAATGGTCTTAATTAAATGTTTTCCTCATGTTTTTATTCTTAAAATTTTGGCATCTTGCACTCCTGCTTCTCTGTCACATAATATAATGCAGTTCCCAAGCCAGTGATGGCGCATAACACATTGAAAGGGTTCAACTACAATTGGAAATGCTTTACATGCAAGTGGTGTTTAAATTCTCTCTCTCTCTCTCTCTCTCTCTCTCTCTCTCTCTCTCCCCCCCCCTTCCTCTCTGCTCCAGGGTAGTGTGATGTTCAGGTAGAATCACAGTCAGCACACACTATAATAATCACAGATACAAGAATGCTAGAATGAGCTGGGAAAATGGTACTGCATCTTCATTACCGAAGAATATCTCAGCATTAATGTTATTTGAGAAATAAGGTGAACTTCAAAATCTGGTTCATTGATCCTCTACTCGTTTGGCACCTTTTCATCTGCCTGTTAAATTGAATCAGCCAACTGATTACCCTGGATGGCTACAGCTCATTCTAATGAAGGCAGAAAAAGATCAATAATATTTAACCTGCAAAAGAAATCCAAAAATGAAGACAATCCGTTTTCCAAATTTATAATAAGTTTGTAATCAGCCTGGGCTCCCATTTCCCTGACACCTTAGGTGACCTGAATATATACTCTTCATGGGAAATGCAATATTTTCTAACCTTTGCAATCAGTGAAACCCAATAGCAGCTCTCTCCTCCTGGCCTAAACAAAAGCCTCCACTGACTTATGTAAATATCATAAACATTTATTGAGGAAAGTTTCATTCTTAGAATTTAAAAATTTCTCATGTGAGATTTTATTAGTCTCATCATTCTCATATTGTAATGAAGCAAGATGACTTCTTTCAGAAATTGCTCCCAGTGAGAACACAATTATTAAATACCATCATCACTGATAATAATTAAACTTTTATTATCCCAGTTTCAACCCTGTCAGATCAGGCTCCCCAGAGGGGCGACTGTGTGAGAGGTTTTAGAAAACAGTGCACTGAATAGACCAGTATCAAAACCAACAGCACAGTTGAGCGGGGATAGACCCTGGAAGTCCTGAAGTTATGAGAAAGCTCTTAGTGGACAGTCCATGATATGTTTTCACCTACGACTCTACCACCAAATGTATGAGTCTTTTCCTTACACCCATCGAATCTCCAACCCTCCGGAGTGCAACTGGGTGTCTACAATTTAATTCAACCCTGAGACTATACAGAGTCAGGAGCAGACCTCAGGTCAAGAGGCTCTATTACACAAAACAGGTCCTCTCCAGATGTTAACAGTAGTCTGAGCGCCTCATTATCTGGACCCCCCCGAATATCTGGAGTCCCCGGATCCAGCCTTGCTAGCCTTTGTGTATCTGCCAGGACAGTTTGCAGAATTTAGTGAGACATTTTCATGACAAAGTGGTAAATCCACTTTGTTATAAAGGATGTGGCTCAAGGGTAACCGAAGGTAAGATGTACACGGGGCAGGTTACTGGGAGCAGGCACAGCACCCCGCTCCGTCCAGGGATACTGTGCTCCCAGCACCTCGATTTCAGCAGCACAGAAAAGCCCTGAGCTGTAACTTTTCAGGATATAAAAAGAAATCCCATCATTTAGCTATGAGTGATTAAATCACTGGTGATTGGTAATTTACTCAATCTTCAGCCTTTCTTCCCTCCCTGTAGTCATGGGGATGATAATTCCAACCTTCTAATCATGTGTTTGGTTTCTTTGCCAACAAGCCACCATCCTGAAGCTTTCTAGGGGCACGTTAAGAATTCCCTCATTCGCATCAAATAAAGAATTTGAGAAGTTATTATAAATAACCAAAGATGTTCTTCTTATCTCTAAAATTTAGGAAATACAGGCTTTTTGTAATACTGGGAGTGAAACCCAGGGGCTCTCTACTCAGCCATTTATTTATTTGTAGGCAGATAGATAGATGGATAGATAGATTGATAGAATCTCACTAAGTTTTCCAGGCTGGCTCACCATCCTCTGCCTCAGCTTCTGGGGTAGCTGGAATTACAGGCCTGTACCACCATACCTGGATTCAGTGAGTTTTGAAAAGCTCGTTCTGAGAACTGGGGGTGAAGAACAAATATTGATTCCTATTATATCATGATGCCATAGAAAATTTTGCTCCATGATCCTGTGTGATTATTACTGCCTTTAACAAAAGTTAGAAGAAAGTAATGTGTTCCCAGTGACAAAGAAGAATAGTAGGAATGGAATCAGGAAGGAAATGTAAAACACATTAGAAGAAAAGTGAAAAGGGTGACTTGTTAGGAGACAATGAATGATAGCCATTTTTTAAGTATCAGCTTAGTGTTGGGCACTTCTCTTTTCTTTAAAACATTTAGAAGGAGATAATTGGGGGTTGATTGAAATAGGAGGTTTTCTGGATATCCGTTTAGGTAATAATTGTCAAAAGCATAATAAAACACAGGAGTACTGCTTCCAGGTACATGGATATTTTTGTTTTGTTTGTTTAAACTATACTGTACTATTTTTCATTATTGGAAAAGATAAAATATATGTGAAGGAGATAAATACACAAGAATCTGTTTACGTGCTGTAGGTAAATACTTGCCCAGCTAATTTTAACTCAGCTTCTGGAACTACACACTAATTAGCATGGCTGCCTTGAGGATAATCTTAAGCAAGTGAGGACGGCTAGAGTAAGAGTGTTGTGGCAAGTGATGGTAATCAAAACTGTGAGATCTGCAAAGATGATGCTAGGAGAGCAAGGAAATGAAATGTAGAATGTTTCACATGTCTAGAGAGTTATAAAGCCAAAATCACCAGCCAAGTCAGAGAATCCATATTCACAATTCTGACAGGTATAGAATTGACAAGGTGCCATTTCCTTGTAGGTACCGTGCTGTGTTTTCATTGCTTTCCTCATTTGATTTCAATTGTTTTAGTCCCTGTTTTTCTCAATTTTCATAAAATGTGAGAAAAGAATGACTGAATATGTCATCTGGACAGATTTTTGCTAGTAATGTGGAGGATGAACCAGCCAATAGGAGACTTCTGGAAATGGATACAATTTCCATCACCACAGATTTATAGAAAAATAGGGAAAAGAATGCAGAGCATTCCACACCCCCCATACTTGGTTTATCTGTAATACTTGGATGGTTGCAGAATGGTTAGAAAGAGCAAAAATCCTTCTCTGAGCCTCATAGATTTGCTGATGGGGGAAGATGGCCATGCAGCCAAGTTGGGATCTGAATATGCCAGAGAAAACAATTTTCTTGACTCCACCAATACTTGGCAAGTTGTGAGAGATACCTAAATGACCAGTTTGTCTGCTGACCTAGACCTTCCAATGGACTTACGGAGTTTAAAACACCATGATCGGCATCGTTTTTCAAGCACTAGACTTGCCTCGATACTGTTTATCTCCTGTGCTTAAAGAATAATAAATTTGCAAGTACCCACTTCTTTTTATAAAAATCCAAGCTCACATGCCCTGGTGAAGGGCACCTTTACTCTGTGGCCAGACACATGCTTTCCTTATTTATAAATTTGTTGTGCACTTGAATAAAACTTCTACTTTATTTTAACTTCATTAAAATTCTTGGTTCACAAATCATATATTCATGGATATTTGCATCTACACTAAGCTAAATTTAAGTCTGTCTTTACTGATGTCTCCATTTCTAATCTATTATTGCACTGAAACCACAAGTCTTCTCCCTTTATTTATTTGTAAATTCCTACTCTAAGAACGGTACTCTAACTGCCAGAATTGGTCATTCATTCACTTAATTGTTCAGTTCTAGTACATATATGTAACAGCTTCAGAATTGTTAACTGTCGCCCTCTGTAGACAACTTTATCAAGCAGACTACAGTGCTTATATGCAATACCTTTTGTGTTTCATCTTAATGATTTCACTCATTTGCTAAGTTACTTAGGTCAGCATCTCCTCTTCAGTGAGGCTGTTTCATATATTTGCAATACAATTAGGTGATATTGCAGTGTCCACACTTCTTCCTGGGTCCCCTAACCTCTTAAATGATTTTTGACAAATTCAATATTAAGGTTACTGTAAAGTTTAATAGGTTTTGACAAAGACATAAGGTCACAGATTCATCAGTGCAGCATCATAGGGAATAGTTTCACTGCCCTAAAACAATCCTGTGTGTCAACTATTCGTGTCTACTACTCCTACAACCTCTGGTCGCTACTAATCATTTTGTTCTCTTAATAGTTTTGCTTTTCTGTGGTGTGGAGTTTCAATTGCTTGGGAGGCTGAGGCAGAAGGGTCATTTGAGCCCACAGTTTCTAGAACAGCCTGGGCAGCACAACGAGACTCTGTCTCAAAAAACAAACAAACACACAAAGAAAACACAAATAAGAATTAGGAACAAAGTATCTTCCAAAATGGCTGCACAAGTCTGAATGTCTACTAGCAAAGGAAGAACTCCTTTTGTTTGCATCCTCTCCAGAGTTTTTTTTTTTTTTTTATTTTGGTCTTGAAAATAGTGTGTATTAATAACTATTCTCTTTTTTATTTTAATTTGCAACTCCAAGATGTCAAATGGTATTGCTTAATATATATTTTAAAGAGGCAATTTGCAAAAATAGAGGAATACTAAAACAAAAATAAATCTATGATGACTAACTAACTAGTAATACTGTTAATAAGCTTCAGACTCTGGAATTCCTCCCTGACATCTGTGAAGGTAAAGAGATTAGTAACATTATGGAGGACAGCAACAAAAAATTTGCACATTTTAAACTGTGCTGTGGCTAAGTCCTCCTAGTTAAAGAAAAATAGAAATTGAATTCTATTTTCAGAGTGACGGTTACCCAAAGTTTTAATCGGGTGGTTAAGAAAGTCTTCATCTCCAAGACTCGATTTAGTTCAGTCTTTGTGCTGATGTTAACCTCCAAACGTAAAACTTTAACGTGGAGTCCTTACTGTAGTATGGTATTGAGAGAAACCTTCCCATACCTTACTAAAAGGTGGAGTCTCTAATATCTCATTATTTTTGACAAAAGCTGGAGAATAAACTGGCTAAGTGTCTCCTCTAAAGTCTCCAGCAATGTGTGGGAAAGCCTGGGTATGAAATCAGACAACTTTCTGTAGATTCTTGCTTCTTAATCACTTTTGCACTTCTCTGATCACACGGAACTTACCATTTTACAAGGTGGGAAAGTAGAGAAACACAATGAAGGGTAAGACCGTACAAAAAATGGAATGAAAGAAAACAAATTTCTAAGGTCAGTTCCGTGAGTACTATATCATGAGAACTCATTTTTATGTGATCACAGAAATCTGGAATGTTAGCTGTGGAATAAAACTTACATTTCATTCTAAATTTTCCCACACTATAAATAAGCACTTTAAAGCCAGAAATATTCATTGTCTTGCCTGAACCAATAGTCTTGGATTGGTACTTGCATTAGGTCTCCAGATGAGTACAACATCATCTTATTTTTGCATGAATATAACAAAAGTTGTAGATTAACAATTGTTTCTTCTTCTAGTCAGCATGTCTTTTCATGGCCATAGCCTTTGTTCTGGTTTGAATAAACACCTGCTGAAGGTCTGAGTGTCAATAGCCTGGTCTCTGGGACAGCACTACTGGGAGATGGAACTTTTAAGAAGTGAAAGCTCCCTGGGTCCTTTGAGGCAGGACATCCGTGGGGAACGGGGGTCCTGATCTCTTCCTTTTCCTTTCTGCTCCATGGTGATGACGTAGACAGTTTCCTGCCATGATGTTTTGCCTCATCAGAGACCAAACTGATGCTCTCTTCTCCCGCCACCTCTCAACTGGGACTGGAAACTCCTAAACATGAACTAAGATAAAGCTTTTCTTTACAAGTCAATTATCTCAGATATTTTGTTATAGTGGTATGAAGCTAATTCAGTTTCAAAGTTCACTGATGGTCAGGTAGAAGCTATTTGCACTTTCCTCTCAATTACAGCAGGACATTATACACAAAACCCTTGTATACCTGTTGCCATCTTACACCTGTATGCAAATGAGCACTTCATTTGAATATAAATTATTTTTCCTTCCTAAAGAGTCATGCAAATCTAAGAAGCAGAGGATATTTTTTTCTTTCCCAAGTGACAAGCACAGAGATGCTACAATAATTTGATCTTGATTACTACAATAACAAAGGAAACCTTTTGTGAATGAGGTTGCAATTTTCTTTAAGAGATCAGGAAAAAGGTGCAAGCTACCTCTGTGCTTTTAATTCCTTTAGTGCATCCTTATCTCACTACAAGACCAGAAAATGAAAAGAGACTGAGTTGGAAATAATGCATGCAATTATTTTGTTATTAAGATTTTATTGGCAGAGCAGGGAGGGAGAAAGTAGCTAGGAAAACAAAGCTCAAGTTAATTCCAATTCATAACTTTCATAGCATTTGATAAATCTTCCTGGGAAATAAATAGTAGCAAGAGAGAGTGAGCTGGGAAATCCTTTCAGTTTGTTTAATAAATGGGATAAGTATATTGGACTGTAATTAAAAGCTTTAATAATAAAATTAATGGAACTTTGTGTCTATTACCGGACATTAATTATCTTGTAGTCACCAGAAGAGATAATATGGCATTGTTCTTTGGGATTAGGCTGGGGTATGAATACTGTAGAAATAAGATAAAGTAGTTATCACAGTAAATATTCTTCAAAATAACAGATGTCTTTATGAATACTGGTGCAAGGTGGGAGAAGATGGTGGAATCTATTTTCTTCATAGCCAGATACCAAGTTCACATGGAGTTTAAAGAAGAACAATTAATAAACTTAGCAAAAAAAGACTATGATGGAAATGAATGAACATCATAAGGAGAAAAACATACTTTTTAAAAATAAGGAAAACAGAGAATATACTGAATAAGGATTAAAAATTATTGTTAGTAGCATCGCCAGACAGGACCCAAGGAGGTCCCTCCAAAGAGAAGATGGGGACCTCAACTAGCCCCTTCTTCCATGCTGTGAGTTCCCCAACTTTGATAACAGAAAAACATTTCCAGAGATAAGGATGAGAGAAATAGGAAGATTTATAAGCACAACTGAAGGAGTATACACTCAGAAATTAGTGTTGGTGCCCAAAGAATGAGCACATTATGGTCTGGGGCTGGGGTGTT
>PVJO010012506.1:0-55165 GCA_004026905.1 Hystrix cristata
AAAGAGAGGGGAAAGGGAAAATATGGAAAATGATGAATGAACCTGATATAAATAGGGAGGGAGGGAGGAGAGGGGAGGGGCGGGGGAGAGGGGGAGAACCAAGATGCACCATGTATAGGTACAGAATAAATGTAATGAATGTGACCAATGTATGTAGAATGTACCAATACATGCTCTTGGTTTAAAATAAAAAAAATAGAATATACTAAGAACTCAAAAAAATTAAACCTCTCAAGTTTAAAGACCCAATCCAAAAATGGGCAACTGAAATGAATAAACATGGCAAATAAATATATGAACAAGTGTTCAACATCACTAGTCATTCGAGAAATGCAAATCAAAACAACATTAAGATTCCACCTCACTCCAGAAAGAATCGCATATATGAAAAAAATCAACCAATAACAAATGCTGGCGGGGCTGTGGGGAAAAAGGAACTCTCCTCCACTGTTGATGGGAATGTAGGCTGGTCCAGCCACTATGGAAATCAATATGGAGATTCCTCAAAAAACTACAACTGGAGGTTCCATTTGACCCAGCTATTCCCCTACTGGGGATCTTCCCAGAAGAATTAAAATCGTCATACCACAGGGATATATGCATAACTATGTGTCTAGCAACACAATTTGTAATAGCTAAGTCTTGGAAACAGCCTAAATGCCCAACAACCAATGAATAGCTAAAGAAAATGTGGTTTTTCTACACAATGGAGTACTACACAGCTATAAAAAAGGATAAACTAGAGTCATTTGTATGTAAATGGATGTTCCTTGAGAACATACCTTTAAGTGAAATAAATCAGACACTCATGAGCACACATCAAATTGTTTCTCTGATATGAGAAACAGTAAGTGTAAATAAGATAAAGAGGTGTAATAGATGTAATAGAAAGATGATATACAAAGGAGAGGAAAACTAGAAAGAGAGAAGAGGGAAAAGCAGGAAGAGAAAAAAGGAAAGAAAGTTTAAAGGGAATTCATGGAGAAATTTGAATAAACCTACTGTAAATAGGGATGGAGGGAACGGGAAGGTTGGGGAAGACGGGAGAGAACCAAGATGCATCATGTACAGGTACAAAATAAATGTGAAGAATATAACCATTATATGTAAAATGTACCAGTACATGTTCTTGGTTAAAAATAATAATAAAAAACCCCAAAAAATTAAATCACTGCATTATATTCTTAAATACATGTTGTTTTGGGTACTTATACCATTTCATATTTTCCAGTATCTTAAATAATGTTTCAGTAGATATATATTTGCACATATATTTATTAAATTTACAGAATTTCAGTCATATTTTCATTTTTAAAGTATAAATCTTGCTGTACATTTTTTAAGTATAAAACAAAACACAAAGATATTTAGAGGAATGGTATACATAGTTTAACTTCCAAGGTGAAAGATGAAGCTAATTTGCAGTAAAGAGTATGTTACTGCAAAATGTCTTCAACAGGTTGCAATTAATATTCTGATCACTACTGACAGGGATTTATTGGTAAAACACAGAAATGTGAAAAAACAGTCTTTAGGCAATCTGCCAAATTTTTAAAAATATTTTCAAAATAAATGAAAACAATTCACAAAGATCCAAAATAATTTCATTTTTCCCAATATGATGTAAATAAGAAAAATACCTTTTATAAATAAAAATTAAGTACTATGGCAGAATTCAGACAAATATTTCGTAAAACTTCTACTTCCCTTTTCTTCCTGAACACACTTCTAGACTATATTTTCACATGTCTTTTGCCTTTAATTGTGTCCGTAAGACAGAGCACTAACAAACAGAAGGCAAGTGAAAGTGCTTTGTGCCATGTCTGGGACCTACCCCAAATATCTTCCACATGTGACTTTCCACATTTTCTTTTTCTACTATTTGGATACACATGATTACAGTAATTTAGGAAGCTTTGAATTAAAGATGAAAAAAAGCAAATATAGAAAGAGAGTTCAGGTCTCTAGATCATCATTTGGAAGAAAGCTATTACTTATAACACTTATTTTGCATGCATTGAGAATAAGAAATACATTTCTACATGATTGAGCCATCAACGTTTTGGGGTTTATTTGTTATAGTAAATGGTGTTGGCTTAAGTAATATATGACCTTTGATAAAATGCATTGAAAATTCTTGCAATGGTTAAAACTTAGCAAACAGTAAACAATCAACCTTAAGTTCTAAAAAAGTATTCAAATTAAGACAGACATTTAGGTGAAAGAACCATGAGGTAAATTTTCCTAGTAGTTGAACCAAAGGTGGCAATGAAATAGGAGTGTTATGAAAGAGAAAGGAGTTTGAGTAAGTGGAGTTCAAATGGGAAAATTTAACTTTAATAACTAGAATAAAAGACTTGAAATAATATTTAAATTCTATATGAAAGGTAATGAAAAAGGAATAAGAAGGAAAGAAGAAGCCAAGGACATATGAGAGAAAAATAAAAGAAACTGAAATGCAGACAAACATGTAATGAGTGAAATGTCTAGTCTAATGACCATGCCACTTTAGTCCCCATTTGCCCATAGTGGGCCTTTTCTAAGAATTGCTTCTTTGGCCTCAGCCTTCTTTTTGGAAAGGAAACCAGAACTCTTTCACCATACTTTGCTCCCCTGAGATCCTGGCATCACAACCACAGCTAATCAGATCCAGAATTTGAGCAACCTGAAGCAAAAAACAGCCATTCATAAGCTTCACACACTATTTGTGGTCAATATCATAACCTTATGAGGGAACTTCATCTAATCCGACTATTCTAAATGTGGTTTATACCTACCACACTAGAAGTATGTTTTATGTTATGTCTGAATGTAACAGACATTATATGTGTCTGTGACTTTATATGTGACACATATAAAGTCAGTTAGACAAAAGCATCAAAATCAGCAGAAGTAGAAACAGTCACCATGTGGTAGAATACAAAATCAGGATAAATATACATCATGGAGATGCTATCCAGAATATACTATCCAGAATAATCCAGCGATTGCTATTATACTTTACATCTCGATATGTCCTTAAAGTAACTTTGCATTACCTGAAGTAAGGAGAGTATGTCTCTGTCTTGCTGAGCAAAACAACTATTAAAATATTCACTAGAGCATTTTGAAAAGCAACATGATCTTAACAGGGAAAGGCGGGATTTTTAACTCGAACTCTATGTAGTGGAAATAGCATGACTTCTATGGACTTCTCTGAGAATGAAATGGATGTCAATGAGAAGAAATTATTTATATGCTTTATATATATAACACATTTAATAAGCTAAAAACTCCCAAAAGTTAATTCCAAGCAGCACCTCTTTCCTGAACTTTTGACTTGTTTATGAAAAGACCTCCTTCACGAGTTAATTCATATACACAATAAACATTTCTAACCTATTATATCTCAAGCCAAATTCCAAATCTTTTCTACCCAAAAGTATAGTTTTATTTTTTGAGCAGCAGCCAAAAGACAAGATGGTCTGTAAATATTTCTCTTGCTTCTCTTGGCTAAACACAATTCTACATGGTGGAAATAAAGCAAGAAAAAACCAAAAGAAAACACTGATAGATGTAAAGAGGAAGCAAACAAATTAGAAGCCCTTGACTGGAAGAACAACATAGAAACTGTCTTATGACCTTCCTTTCATTTTAAAGAGAAAGGCAACCCAGACCAAGTGTTTTCAACCACAGTGTAGCAAAGAAGACAATCCACATAGGTTCATTTCTTCTCCATTGCAAACGGGAACTCCATCAATAACACCTGGAGAGCTTGGTAGCACTAGTAGGAGGAATTTATCAGAATCTTCAATGACAATCAGTGGCCAGAGGAAAAAAAAAACATTTGTTCCCCAACAAGCTTGACCTTTTCCTCCCCCATCAAGAGACACTGCCCAGCAGAGTGGCACTGACAAGACACTTCTTGACAGAAGTGGCCCAGCCTGGGGAGCTCTCTTTGTCCTTGGAGCCCAGAGCTCCTTCACTCAAACTAGGTGTTCCAGGTGTCTCGGCCTGGAGAAACAACCTTTTGACTCTGGACAACACCAACAGAGATCAATGAGAGCTTTCTAGCACCAGGTAAATAAAGCAAGCAAAAATAAATACAGAAACATCCTGATAACTGGATTATCACTGGAACCAGAGCCCATGAAAGTAGATGGACCTCTGGGCTAACCCTAAATGGTGAGGCTCCTTGGTAAAATAAAAGAATTATATAGAACACAGAGTTTCTTAACATAATAGTAAAAATGTACAGGATGTAACCAACAATCACCTGTCATACCAACAATTAGTAAAATAACAGTTTGAATAAGAAAGAATGAGCTGTCACCAAATATCAAGATGAATCAGAAGTTTGAGTTATGTGGCAAAATTTGTAAAGCAGATATCATAAAATTCCTCTAACAATAAATGAAAAATTCCTTGAACTATGTGAAAATATAGAAAATCACAGCAAACAGAAGTTATGAAATAAATCAAATGGAACATATAGAAGTAAAGAATTTGAGGAATCAAAAATTAGTTGAGGGGCTGGGGATTTAGCTCAGCGATTAGAGTGCTTGCCTTGCAAGCACAAGGGCCTGAGTTCGATCCCCGGCATCACAAAAAAAAAAAAAATAGTTGAATGGGCTCATAGTAAAATGGAGATAGCAGGAGAATAGCAGTTTGCAAACTTTTGGACAGATTAATAGAATTTACCTAGTCTGAACTAGACAGAGAAAAACAAGTAAAAAATTGAGCATAGGATAAGGAACCCATGGGACAATAACAAGAATCCAACATTTGTAACATCAAAGTCCAAGAAGGAGGGGAAAAAGTGAAATGGAACTGAAATTGTATTCCACGAAATAATGCATGAAAGTTAGGAAAAGACCATCAGATTTAAAAGGTTCACCAATTTCAAAGAAATATATACTAACGCACATCATAATTAAACTTTTGAAAGATAAAGGAAATGAAAAATCTTGAAGATAACGAGAGCGGAAACACTGGATATATAGCCGAACACCAATTAAAATGATGTAATTTCTCATCAGAAGCAATGGAAACCAAATGGACACAGCACAGCAAGTTCTGAAGGAAAGGAAGTTTCAATGGCAAGTTTTATATCTGACAAAATTATCCTTCAGGAAAAAGAGGAAAAAGACATTTTCAGGTGAACAAAAACTAAAAGAGGTTGTTGCTAGTAGGGCTACTTTTAAAGAAGGTGTAAAGAAGTTCTTCAAACCAAAAGAAAGTGATAAATGATAAAAGTCTCACATCATAAATTTTTTTCCTACCCCTATATCTTCAAGAGTTCTTCCTATTCTATCTTCCAGCAGATTTAGTGTTTCTGTTCTAATGTTTAGATATCTGATCCATTTTGATTTTAGTTTAGTACATGGTGAGAGACATGTATCTAGTTTCAGTTTTTGGCATGGGGCAAGCCAATTTTTCCAGTACCATTCGTTAAAGAGGCTATTTTTCTTCCAGTGAGGGTGTTTGGCTCCTTTGTCGAAGATGAGGTATTTGAGTGTGTCTGGAGTTGTTTTTGCATCTTCTAATCTATTCCATTGATCCTCGGGTCTGTCTTTTTGCCAGTACCATGCTGTTTTTAATCACATTTTCTTTATAGTATAATTTCAAGTCAGGGATTGTGATGCCCCTTCCCTTGGTCCTGTTGCCCAGAATTGTTTTTGCTATTCTTGATCTCTTCTGGTTCCAGATGAATTTCATGACTGCTTTCTCTAATTCTTGGAAACAGTCCAAATGCACAGCTCATGATGGAGTATTACTCTGCCATAAAAAGGATAAACTTGAGATATTTATAGGTAAATGGATGCACCTTGAGAACATACTCTTAAGTGAAAGAAATCAGACACACATGAGTACATATTGAATTCTTTCTCTGATATGAGAAACCATAAGTGTAAATAAGGACAAAAAAGTATAAGCAGTACTAAGTAAAAGAAAGATAATATTCAATAAGGAGGAGAATTAGAGAGAGAGGAGGGAGAAAAGAATGAAAGGAAAAAGAAAAGAAAGGGGAAAAGGGCAAAAATGTAAATAAAGCCAATGTAAACAGGGAAGGGGGAGTGGAAGGGAGGGAGAGTGGAAGGGAGGGGTGGGGAAGAAGGGGGAAACCAAGATGTATCATGTACAGGTACAAATTAACTGTGAGGAATGTGATCACTATGTATACAATGTACCAATACATGTTCCTGGTAAATTAAAAAGAAAAGAAAAGAAAAAAAACCCAGAATGCTATAAATAGAATGATTTCTTTTGTTTCCAATGACTAATAATGTACAAGAACTATGTGAAAGTTTTAATAAAAGTCAGATATTTCATACAAAAAAATAAGTCTCACATCATCAGGAAGGAATAAAGGACAACAACAAAAAATGTAAATACAGCTACAAAGTAGGATGTGTTTTGCTTTATGAATTTTACAAATCATTTTGATGACCGAAACAAAAAATATGACACTATATAATTACCAAGGCCCCACACAATCCCTGCAACATTGTCTTTATGATTTCACTTCCTATCACTGTTGCTGACATTCACTTTGCTTCAGCCATACTGCTCTCCTTGCTGTTCCTCAAACACATCAGGAATAACCTTGGCTTACATTTGTACATTAGTCCTAAGGGTCTACTTTATAAATTATACTTTCTGGCCTCCTAAGAGGTTATCTCAATGAGTCTCAAGCAGATTATCACCATCTCTTAAAGGATATCTGCAGATGTTTTGGGGAATGGATGATGCTATAATGAATTGTGAATACTACTGATATTTAGAGAATGGGGTCCAGCAATGTTAAATATTTATACTGTGCATGGAACCAGTTTCATATAAAAA
Organism: Hystrix cristata; assembly: GCA_004026905.1. Lineage (NCBI taxonomy): Eukaryota > Metazoa > Chordata > Mammalia > Rodentia > Hystricidae > Hystrix > Hystrix cristata. The sequence goes on from PVJO010012506.1 coordinate 6,826, forward strand.
GTACTATCCCATAAAAAGGTCAAATGGCTGAATAATCAACAACATCTACTCATGCCCCACTCTCTGCTAAGGGCTTTGGCACTCACTCAAAGTTCCCGCTGCTTCGAATGTTCTTCCTTCAAACTTTCGTGTGATCTTTGCTTAAGAGTCTCTGTCTCAAAGAGGCTCTTCTAGACCATTTTTCTTGAGAGTTGGTCCCCCTGCTCCTAGTACTCTTTACCCTTATTTTGTGCTTTTATAGTCATTCCCTTGCAAAAATGTCACCTTCATGAATGTAAACATTATTTCCTCTTCATTTTTGTATCCCTTGTGCTTAAAACAGTACATAGCACATAAGAAAGACTCATATGTTTGAATAAATGAAAGACTTCATTAACAAATTCAAGGTTTCTTGCATACCCTGGGAGTGCATGCTCTGGGAATGACTGAATTCTTCATTTGGAAGACAATGCAGGTCACCCCATTTTTCAGGCTTAGAGAAATATCCTCAGAGACTAGAGAGCATGCAAAAATGGAAATTATTACAAAACAAGAATATGTCTGAATTCAGGGATATTTTACTTTCTATCCTACCGATTTTATCACCTATTTGTTGAACATCTACTATCTATTGAGTTTTATATACAAATGTCTTTTAATATTTGCAACAAATTTATGAAGCACACATTGCCACTTTTTTTTTTGTTCTAAGGTGTTACTGATTGAAAAATCACCACTTATTTCATAACAGCCTTTTACGAGAAAGAAACCTGAGCGTCAAAAAGGCATTTTGAAAGGACAGATTCCTAGGTTAAATATGCGTATGGGTTGAAGGATGCTTTCCAATGTAAAAAAAAAAGGTATAGTATTTTAATATTTGAATCAGTATGTTATTAGCTCTCTTTCATAAATGGATAAATTGAAGATCAGAGAGTTTAAGAAACTTGCTTTGCGTTGCAAAGCTAAGTAAATAATATAATTCAAATACATTTCTACGTTAGTCCTCAGGGCGTCCTATATAAGTTATACTTCCCAGCCTCCTAAGAGGTTATCTCAATGATTCTCAAGCAGATTGTCACCGTCTCTTAAAGGATATCTGCAGATGTTTTGGGGGATGGCTAATGCCATCCTGAACTGTGAATACTACTGATATTTAGAGGATGAGTTCTAACAATGTTAAATATTTATACTGTGCTGGAATCAGTTTCATGTAACAAAGCACTGTCCTATAAAAAGGTCAAATGGTTGAATAATCAACAACATCTACTCATGCTCCACTCTCTGCTAGTGCTGGGCTAAGTGCTTGGCATTCAAAGATGAAAAAGATCCGGTTTTTACTCTGAGCAAACTCATAGGCTAGTGGGAGATGTAAGCAGGCAATTGTCTCTTATAAGGCACAATAAGTAATTTTTCAAAATTATAGATTAAAAAAATAACAATCAGAAAGGATGAAGATGATAAGTCAGGAAAGCATTCATGGAGGAGATAGGTTTTGAATTTCGTCTTGAAAACCAAATATGAGTTGTATGATATATGTAACAATTGCATATATTCATGTGCTCCAGTATGGTATGTCAGTACTTGTATACAATATGTAATCACCAAATCAAGGTAATTGGCACACACAGCACCACAAATACTGATCATTTATTTGTATTGATAACATCTAAAATCCTCTCTAGCTATCTCAAAAGATGTAATTCTTATCAACAATAATTACACTGTTAAATATGACTTTCAATTATAGAAAAAGAGGTGTGTATTTCAGACATATGGGGCGGCATGTGCAAAGGCATTAGATGTAAAAGGACATGTCAGGGAAATTAGCTATAGGTAATCACTCACTGAAAATACAGTTCTAGGGCCCAGCTGCATTTTATTCTATACCAGGTAATTCCAAGAGTATTTGTGAATATGAATATGAAAGCAAACTATATAATATCTCTGTAGCTCCATTTCCTCTTCTACAGAATGGGAATAGAATCTATCTCATAGGATTGGTGGGAGAGTAAATGTATTGATATATGTGAAATATTTTGAGTGGTACCTAGCACATAATAATATTTCAATTAATGTTACTGTTAGTTATTTTAAAAACAAGGTTTCAAAAATATTTTTTTCAGTGTAGGTCTAAAATAGATGATGGATTGCATAGAAAAAGAGATATGTAGGTAATAGCTAGATACTGCAATTTAGGGAAATTTTAAAATGTTTAGTTTAAAAAATTGAGTTGGGATGTACAAAATAGAAAGGTAGGACAGAATTCAAATCATAAACTTCTCTGTATTTATATCATATATAATGCATTTAGATTTTATCCTATATAAAACAGAGAACCAAAGATGTACCTTAAGCAGAGAAATAGCACGTTCATATTTGTATTTTATACTACACTGACTTTCATGTGGAAGATGAACAAGGACTGCAATCAGGGATACCAAGCATAAAATGCTTGAAAAATGCAGATAAAGTGACAATATACATAACTTAATATAATGTCATATCATAAAATAAGGACGGATTTGTGAAAGATTCTCAATCCACCAGAATTGAATATTGACTGATTGAGCATAAATGAAGTTGGAAAAGTGTGAAGAGTAGAAGTTAAAAAAAAAAAAAAAAACCTAGACGTAGAAATCTCTTGACTCTCATCCAGTGCTCTTACCATTTCTCTAAGCTGTTTACTTTTCTGTGCTGCTGCTATTAGCTTGTGCTGGACCTCTTCCATGGCACAGGAGTCTGCTCTTTTAGTGGAGTATCCTGTGTATCCTGTTTGTCTCCATTTTTATGCTAAGGGGCTCTAAGCTGGAAGTGCACCTTCTCTCTTTCTTTTATGATGCTCATTTATAGACGCATTCTTGGAGATTAGCCAGCCCCTACCCAGAAGGTTCTATGGCCCTTGGGTGGCCTAAGCATGGGCACAGGAATTGAGAAAGGCGCCTAAAGCCCTCTGCTGCCTAATGGCACAGTTCTCTGGGATCCACTTCTGTGTCTCCATGGGAAATTTCTGCAAATACTGTGATTTCAGCCACCCCGGGGGCTTTGCCCAAACAGAGTACTCTTGGCTAAGCCTCTATTTCTTCCATTTCTAAACTTTGTGTATTTCAAGGGAAATCTGATCTGGACCCTTCTGATTCATTTACACTTAAATCATCCTAGGGCTCTGTTGTAAGAGTGAACTCAACTCCAAAAATGTCTTATAAGCTTTGGTTATAAAACTCCCTGAGATTTTGTGAGCTAGAAATTTTTAACTCCCCTTTTCTTTGAAACAAGATGTTGTGACTTTGCCAAGATTAAATGGATTTCCAACCTCAAAGGGGTCGTGTTTGGTTCAAGAGTCAGAAATCATGAAACTCAAAGGCCCAAATGCATTCTTCAAGAATTGGCAATAATGAACCCCAGGAGGATGGGATAAAATGATAAATCTAGGAGCAGATGGGTTAGAGGGTGACGGGAAGCATTCATTCAACCCTTTTGGCTCAATGTCCAATAGCCTTAGAATTTTCATCCCTTAATTGGGAAAATGGAGCCATGAGACACCACACTCTTACAAAGCACCAGCAAAATTAAACAGAAAGAAAATTCCCATTTTGAAATAAATGTCTGAGAGTTTAAAATTCTTTTCACAGTCTTTCCTCTTAGTTCTCCAGAAGCTCCATGAGCTGGGAATAATTATCCCCATTTCTCAGAGGAGCAGAATGAGTTTAAGAAGAAGTGAGGTGACATATTCAAGGCCACGGAACTGAACCAATAGCAAACTTGCCTTTAACTTCACACTGCAATTGAATGGAAGAAACAAGATGTGGTAACATATCCTGAAGTTCTGACAGACGAGAAAGCCACTGTTAATGCTGGGGCTCCTATCCAGGAAGACTTCCTTGATGTCTCCCTGCTTAGAGCTGCCCCTTACTCTTGTGGAGCCCCATGGAAAGTTTATTCTTGTATCCTGTAGAGCATGTAACATTCCTCTTTTGTTTTAAGGTCTTCTGTGCACTTATTTTACAAGTTTCTAATTCATTAATCTCTATTTCATTACATTACGAATCCTTCAAAGCTGAAATGTATATTACTCATATTTCAATCTAGTGTTTAAGTCAGTGTCAGGCAAAAAATGAAGTGATCTCTCATTAAGAGTTAAATAGATATATGTGTAGAGGGTGGATCTGTGAGCATATACCAGCATAAATGTGTGTGAATTTGCTTGTTTGGATGTGGAAATAATTGTATTTTACAGACATATAAATCTTGATGGAGGAGTGCGTGTATTCACATGTATTAGAAAAGTGTGAACTATGTATGTATGTTTGTTTATCTCTGTGTATATTGGGAAGATGCAATTCTGTGAGTACGCTTAAAGGTGAGGTCTGTCTAAATTGCATCCTGAGACTGTATAGGAAAGGCAGGAGATTTTGTGCTGCCTGCAATAATTCTTTGACAAAATCTAAAGCTTTGTGGCTACTACTCAGCTCTGAAGTTTACAAAGGCTTGCTCTAAAGGCATTTCTAAGATCTCTCCTGGTGCTCTCCACCAAAGGAATGAAACACAAAGTCAGCAATCCACAAAATGAACTCAGCAAATTTCACAATCGAAGCCTCCAACTTCCCCTTTCTGTGGCCTTTTATGCCCTTTCTTTACATACCCAGCCCCTCAGGCCCTCAAGTTAGACCAGGTCTCCCTGGAACAAGGAAAATATCTACTAACTAGAGTTGAGCAAGAAATCCAGGGATTTCTTTCCACAACGGAAGGCTACCAAGTTCTTTTTGGCAGCTGTTAACTTCTCGATGCCACCACTTATGAGGTGAATGAAACTCTACAGATTTTTTTTTTAAACTACTGACCTCCTGTAAATAGCCACTCCTTATTTAACAACTCAGCTGTGTTCCCCTGACTCTGTCATTAAATTAATTGTTCACTAAATGAGGAATTGTATGTGGCGTGTACATTGCACATACTCAGAACAAATAAATGGTTAGAGGGAACTCCAACTTGTTATTTTTGTTTTTATTTGCACAACTCTTCCATGCAGAATTGTGACATATAACAGAACATAGAACTGCAGTACAATTAGCAAAATTTGTAGTATATACTGTATAAACAAGGTGTACTGTACCAAAAAATAAAAGACTTCGAGGCTCTGGAAACAAAATATACAGAACTATACAAAAGAAAAGATGGGTTGTAAGTCCAAACAGTGCACCTCGGTGGCAAGTCAAACAGTAGTTAAACATTTAGTGAGAAATATCTGTATAGAGCAACTGAGGAATATCTGGGTATACAGAAACCATTAGATTATAATTATTTTCTTCCAATATCACTATATAAATGAATTTACAGCTAGAACTTTTTTTTAACACATTTCCTTTTGTTACAATGAAAAAAAACTCTTGTAATTTTTTTACCTGTATTTTATTAAAGACCTCACTTTAGTTTCTGTTCATGCCCCCTCACATATTCTCCCTTTTGTATCATCATCATCATCCTAAAAAATGCTCAAGTATGTCTCACAAAACATTCTTCCATGATCCCACATACTCCTTTATCCAATCTATTTAGGTTTTTCTGTGTTCCACTTAGTGAAATTTCTTTCTTTTTTCTTTTCTTTTCTTCTTTTTGGTGCTGGGGATAGAACTCAGGGTCTTCTGCTTGAAGGCAAGCACTCTAACCACTGAGCTAAATCTCCAACATTAGTGAAACTTCTTAACAGTACCCATTTTTTCACCTGCACACCATTCCAAACTGGATTCTATTAAAATACTAAGGTTGAGAGCATGTATGATCTTCATGTTGTCAAATACTATGGATTTTCTTCTGACTTCAAATTACTAAAGTTCTACACAACTTTTAAATATTGATTGCTCAATTTTGTAAAAAATATTGTTTTAAAGAACCTACCTTAACATTTAAGTTCACAATGCACTATTGTTGATTATATGTCAAATGTTGTGCAGCAGATTTCAAGCTTTTTCATCTTGATCATTTGAAGCTTCATGTCTTTTGATTGATAACATCCCATTTTTTTCCTCTGTCTAACTCTTGACAACTACAATTCTACTCTGTGATTCTGTGACTATTTTGGATACCTCGGAAAAGTAGAGTCATGCAGTAATTGTGGGAGTGGTTTATTTCACTTAGCATGTCTTCAAGATTCACTCATATCGTTGCATATTTTAGAATATTTTCTTAAAGACGAATAGTATTACATTCTATGCATATACATCAACCTTTCTTTATTATCTTGCAGGTGAGCATTTTGGCTATTTCCATATCTTGAGTAGGGGGAATAATGATAAAATGAAATAAGAGTGGTAGTATCACATCAAGATCCCAATTTCAATTCTTTCCGGTAAATACCCAGAAATGGGATCACATGGTAGTTCTATTTTTAATGTTTTGAGAAGTTCCCATAGTGTTTGCTGTTAGCAGCTGTACCATTTTGCAGTCTATCTATAGTACGCAAGTGTTCTAATTTGCCCATATCCTCTTCAAAAATTTTTTTTTCACATATAATAACCATCTGGACAAGAGTGAGGTCATATTTCACTCTCCTTTTGCTTTGCAATGATAATTATGGGAATTGAATGTGTTTTCATGTATTTCTTGGTCATTTGTTTGTCTTCTATCCATGTTCTTGACATATTGTTAAATAGGGTTATTAATATCATTATCATCTCCCTCATTTTATTATGCACTTCTAGGAGCTGCTTATATAGTTTGGAAATTAACCTCTTAGTCAGTATAGTGTCTGCAAATATTTTCTCTCATTCCATAAGTTACCTTTTCACTCTGTTTCATTTCCTGTGCAGAGCTTTTTAGAGTGATGTTGTCTAACTTTGTATTTGTTTTTGTTTTCTGTGTTTTTTGTGTCATGTCCATAAAATCATTGCTAAGACCAGTGCCATAAAGTTTCCCCCTCATGTTTTCTTCTGGATTGTTTACAGTATTGGATGCTATATTTTTATTTGATATTTTGTGTAGTGAAAGATAAAGGTACAATTTAATTATTTTTTCTTTATTAAAATCAGAATGACAAATGCACTTTTACATAATAATTACATTTAACACGATATTTTGACATATTTATTTGTTTGGGCCCAAGATGTCTCAAAATTGTTTTTACAGGATTGAGAATTTAATCCTTCAAAATGTCAAGAAGACCATTTTATGCCCTATCTCCCACCCCATCTTCTGCAACACAAATGCCCAGCATACAAAATTTGTGGGATACCATCCATATAATCATCTCCCCCACAACTACAAGCTGGGCGGGAAGCTGAACACCAAATGCCAGGTCACAATGACCTCTGGTGTTATGACTCCAAAATCTTCAAAATTATTAGATAACCTGCTATTGCTCTACACAAAGCACATCAGAAAGATGTGTGACCAAGTAAAGGCTTCCAAACTCGACCTAAAATTGTGGAACATTGGAAAGATTATTAGTGGTATGAGGTGAGATTTCACTGATGAAAAGAAATATTATTGAAAAGGATATGAAACATAAAAGATATTATATTTCCCCCAAAATAAGACCAGGTCTTATATTAATTTTTGCTCCAAAAAATGCAGTGGGCCTTGTTTTTGAAAGAGGTCTTACTTTTTTTGTGTATAAAAATCTGCATTTATTCATGTACAAAAATCTGCATTTATTCAAGTGCAGTCGTGTAATCTTCTTCTGTAACATTGTTCTAACTTTTTAAATCCAAAATTCTGGCCTGAATTTCTTGTGACTCCATGTCCTATAGAAACAATGGCCCCAGTCTCTCATGTCCATCAAAAGAGGTCTCCTTAAATGAGCACTTCTTATACATATACCTGCCTGTAGTGCATTGGCAACACAGCTGTCAATGATTTTATCCCATGAATTCTTCATCCGGGCCATGATCTCTTGCAAGCAAAGCTTCACAAAGTTTCCATTGAATCAAGTGTTAATTGAAGACTTATGAGACAGGAGTGGCAACAAAAATGATGACAGTTAAGAATGACGATCCATGCAAAAGGAAAAGAAATTGCAGGCAGCAAAATTCGGAAAATGTTTCTTTCTCTTGAGTGCATTAAGTACATCTGTTACAAAATGTGATGTATTGAATTATGCAGATTCGTATTAAACACAATCATGTCTGTTCATTATCAAGTGAGCACATTCATTAGTTGTGTCTGTACTCTGATTTATCATTCAGCAATGTCTTGACTTCATCTATTTACATAAGCATTTACCTCTAGTTCAAAGGCATCCACTCAGGTATTACAAACACTTGACATAATATATCATCATTTATTTTAAGTATTAATGTCAATGACATTTTCTTATATTTAATTATACATCATTATTATTTTATAATGCAATATATCCATCGTGTGTTGCAATGAACATACTAAATGCATCCATTTGACTGCCAATCTTAACTGGGGCTTATTTTCAGGGTAGAGCTTATATTACAATCATCCTGAAAAATCATGCTAGGGCTAATTTTCTGGTTAGGTCTTATTTTCCAACAAATACAGTAGAGTGCAATGAATCTATGAAGGTCTACCATAATTCTTATGCATATTTTGCTTATATCAATGCAAAAAGTCACGTAAAAGATGTATTAGAGGAAAAAAATATTGATGGTTTTGCATGAAGAAAGGAGACCCTTACATAAGCATTCAATCTGCTGAAGAGCCAGGTGATTATGATGATGGACCATTTTCAGAGAAACCACCATCTCATCAAACAGAGAATGGCACCAGGAAAAGAAGAGGAAATTTCTGGAAAGCACAGATTCATTTACTGATGAACTTAAATGATTGTGCCATGTGAAGGTAGAACTGGATATCTAAAATACTTCAGCTAAAATCACACAAGCCAAGGAATAGACCTCCACAAAAGGCAAGAGAAAAGCAAAAAGGAGGTGACAAAAGAGGTGAGAACAGACAGCAGAATAGCTCCAGAGGAAAAGTAAGCACCAAAAAAAGCCGAGGAAAGAAAAATTGTGAGAACATTCCAAAGGAAACAGAGCCCACAAACCTCAAAGAAGAGGTGGAGAGCCAACAGAATGGTGAGGAAGGTCCATCCACTCCTGACGACAAGGTGAGTGGGTAAGAGGGAATCAACGACAAGTCGGAGGATGGAAACAGTAATAGTCATACTGGCCCAGAGAGCAATGGAGGAGCTCCCAACAGATCCCCACGTCAGAAGACGAGGAAAAACAATAAATGTTCCCTTGTCTTCTGCCTCTTACATACTTTAAGAGAAAAAATGTGTTTTTTTTGTTAAAAATAAAACTTAATGAAGATAATTATCAGATCTATCCCTTTATATACTTATTTTTGTTTAGAATATTTAAACTCTAATCGTTTTAGCAATTTCCAAGTTTGTAACACGTTACTCTTAACTTTAGTGACTACATTATAAAATAGATATCCATCAAGTAGTCATCCTGTCTTCATGGAAGCTTTCACACTTTAACTAACATTTCCCCATCCCCTGGAAACCACCATTACACTTCCTGTTTTTACGAGTTCAGCTTTTTAGGATCCACATTTATACTGATGTGAAACGTGTAATATTTGTCTTTCTCTGTTTGCTTTTTTTTTTAACATATAATGTCCTTTGGATTCATCTCTGTCGTCATAAATTATAAGATTTCCTTTCTAAAATGAATATTTGTCTCTATATACCATATTTTCTTCATTCATTCATCCATCCATTCTTAGATGCTTAGGTTGATTCCATATATTGGCTAATATAAACAATGCTGCAATAAACATGGGGGTGTTAGCTATAGCTTAGACATACTGCTTTAATTAACATTGCTGGATCTTTTGGTAGTTCTAGTTTTAAATTTTTTAGTAACTTTCATATTGTATTCTGTAATGGCTTCACTACCTAAGATTATTATTTTGCTTGTGAAAATCCAGTTATCCACTTAGCACTTGTTAAAGTAACTATCTTTTCCTCATGTTATATTAGCATACTTGTTAAAGGTAAATTATATATTTGTGGATTTATAAATGATCTCTCTGTTCTGGTGGTGTGTCTATTTTGTGACATTACAGTGCTTCTTTGATTAATATAGGTTTTAAGGCAATTTTAATTTTATTGTTGGTATATCTTTGTAATACATAACAATTGCATCCATTTTCAGGAATTAGCACATATACATTTAACAGCCTACCTTCCTATTTTTATAGCTGTTGTTTATTTTGTTATTTAATTTTTTTATTTTGGATTTTGGTCTCTTTTATCATACAAGAGAAATCATAGATATTTATCTTTCTGTGTTTGATTTATTTAATTTAGAATTGTGATCTCAAGATTTATCCGCTTTCTTACAAATAACTCAAATTTATCCTTCTTTATGGCTGAACAGTACTCCATCACTTATAAATACTACATTCTTTTTAGCCATTCATCTGTTATTGTGCATGGAGGCCACTTTCATAAAGTAGGTGTTGTGAATTGTGCTGCTATAAATGTAGACATATATATATGAGTGTAAAATGATTACTATTTCTGGAAAGATAGACAGGAGAGGAATACCTGCATCAAATGGAATTTCTATTTTCAATTTTTTGAGTAATCTTCATACTGATATTCACAGTGGTTGTATTAGTTTACATTCCCACTAACAATGTAGAAGGGTTTCTTTTCCCCATAACCTTGCTAGCATTTATTACTGAGTCCTCGCTGATCACTTTTCTCACTGGTGTAAGATGGAATCAGAGTTTTTTTTTGTGTGTGTGAACCCTTTCTCATGTGCTTACTTGACATTTTTACTTTTTCTGAGAAGTGACTAGTCATTTAAATGAGCAATTTTTAATTGGGCCTTTCATTTTGAGGTTTCTATTTTTTAAATTTTTTATACATTCTATATGTTAGTCTGCCATCAAAAGAGTAGCTGGAAACCATTTTTCCCATTTGGTAGGTTATCTCTGTACTCTTGGTAGTTTTCATTGAGGTTCAGGAAATTTTTAAATTGATATGGACCCATTTGTTGATTCTCAGTATTATTTCTTATGCAATTGCATTTCTATTAAGAAAGTTCTTGCCTATCCATACATTACCAATAGTTTTACCTATTTTATCTTCCAGAAGATTAAGGGTTTTTGTTTTAATATGTAGATACTTGATCCATTTGAATGAGGTTTTAGTACAGTGTGTGCAATGGGGATAATAGGGGTGTACACTCATTCTTCTCCATGTGGATAACCTGTTTTCTCAGCACCATTTGTTGAGTTATCTTTTGTCCAATATATGTTTTTGCCAACATTTGTCAACAGTTAGATGGTTGATGGTACATAGGATTGTTTTTGCAGCCTCAATTCTATTCCGTTGGTCAACATGTCTATTTTTGTGTCAGTACCATGATGTTTTTGCTATTCTGTCTTTGTAGTAAAACTTGAAGTCTGAGATAGTAATGCCTTCTGTTCACTCTTGTTGCTCAAGATTGCTTTGGCTATTTTGACTGTTTTCTGGTTGAATATAAATTTTGGAAATTTTTCTAGTTGTGAAGAATGTTGGAGTAATGATAGGACATGCAATAAATCTATATATATATATATATTTTGTCATTTGGCTATTAGGACATTGGTGGTGCCTATTGAGGAATAGCAGATGTCTTTTCATTTTCCGATATCCTCTTCAAAGTACCATAGTTTTCATTATACTCTTTTCACTGCCTCTTGGTTAGCTAAATTCTAAGGTATTTAATTTCAACTTTTTTTTTTTTTACTTCTATTAGTACATGTGTGCAGTAAATAATAATTGCATTCATTGTCGGGAATTGGTACATGTACTTAACACACTTCAGTACTTTTTTTTTCCACTTCCATTCACCTCCTTTCATTTTGCTAGCATCATATTATTTATTTATTTAGGTTTCAAAGTCACAATATATTAATTTTATTTATTCATTTAACCAAGAACATGTATTGGTACATTGTATACATAATGATCACATTCCTCATGGTTATTTTGTATCTGTACATGATATATCTTGGTTTGCCCCTTCTTCCCCTCTTCTCCCTTCCATTCCTCTAACCTTCCCTATTTGCAGCAGGTTTATTTACATTTTTCCATTTTTTCCCTTTCTTCTTTCTTTTCTTTTTCACTTCCTTCTTTTCCCCCTTTTCCCTATCTAGTTCTCCTCTCTTTTGAATACCATCTTTTTTTTTTTCTTTTTACATAACATCTATTATAGCTCTTTGTCCTTTTTTACTTTTATGGTTTCTCATATCAGAGAAACAATTCAATGTGTACTCACGAGCATTTGATTTATTTCACTTAAAAGTATATTGTCAAGGTGCATCCATTTACCTAAAAATGCCTCTAGTTTGTCCTTTTTTTGGCAGAGTAATACTCCATTCCACCGAAAAACCACATCTTTTTTAGTCATTCATTAGTTGTTGGGCATTTAGGTTGCTTCCAAGACTTAGCTTTTACAAATTGTGTTGCTATGAACATAGTTGTGCATATATTGCTGTAGTATGATGATTTTAATTCTTCTGGGAAGATACCAAGCAGAAGAATAGCTGAGTCAAATGGAACCTCTACTTGTAGTTTTCTGAGGAACCTCCACACTGATTTCCACAGTGGTTGAACCAATGTACATTCACACCAAAAGTGAAGGAGGATTCCTTTTTCCCTGTAGGCCCGCCAGCATTTGTTATTGGTTGATTTCTTGATATTAGTTGTTCTTTCTGGAGTACGATGGAACCTTGGCCTTGTTTTGATTTGCATCTCTCAAATGACCAATGATGTTGAACACTTTTAAAAAAAATAGCAGTTTCATTTAGCTATTTTATAAGATCTCATAAATTATTTATCATACAGATTAAAAAGAAGAATAGGCCAAAAACATATGAAACAAGTAATAAAACTGTACTAAGTCAAGAGATGCATTTATTTATTTATTTTAAATTTTATTTTAATGATACATTTTAGATATACATAGTGATAATATTCATCCTAAGGAATTTTTACTTGTACATGGAATATCTTAATGCTTCTTTTTTTCCTATTTTCCTCCCCTCCCTTCAACCCCTCCTCCCTCCTAATTTGCAAAAGCTTTGTTTTCATTTTTCTTTCCTTCTATTCTTTTTTTCTCTAAGGGACACTTTTAGATACATTGTCTGCACTGTAAAACCATATAACAATAACGTCTCTCTCTCTCTCTCTTCATATTAATCTGTAATGCATTTCATGCTTCATTTGTATAATAAGTTTTTCATATAAAAGAAACTATATGAGAGTCACTCACTTTTAAATACTCTTTACTCATCCAGATTAGCTGCCCAATATATCACCTCTCTCTCACCTTCAAATAAATTAACTTCTTTTATTTAAAAAGAGACACTATGCAATATTTAAGCCTCTGTATCTGATTTACTTCACTTGATAATATAGTCTCAAGGTGCAACCATTTTCCTACAAATGACTAGAGTTTATCCTTCTTTATGAGACATTAATATTCCATTGTGTGCAAATACCAAATTTTCTTCATCTATTAATCTGTTCATGGACATATATGCTTGCTTTAAATTTTAAACTTTTTTGAATTGTGTTGCTATAAACATGGGCATGCATATATCACTGTGGTATGATTACTAACTCTTCTAGTAAGGTACTTAAAAGGGAAATAAGTGGGTCACTGGAATATCTGTTTTTTAGTTTTTTGAGGAAACTACTTACTGATTTCCATAGTGGTTATATCACTTTACAGTCCCAACAACAATGAAGAACCATTCCTTTCTTCCTAAAGCCTCAGCATCCTTTATTATTTGTTGATTTCTGGATGGTAGCCATTATTTCTGTAATGAAATTTCACTGTTGTTTTAATTTGCATTTCTTGAATGGCCAGTGATATTGAACATATTTCCATGTATTTATTGGCTGTATGTATTTCTTCATCTAGAAATGTCTATTCATTTCAGATGTCCATGTTTTGATTGGGTCTTTAAATTAGGAGGAGGCTAAATTTGTTGAGTTCTTTTTATATTCTAGATATTAGTCCGCTTTCTGAGGAGTATCTGCGAAAATTGTTTTCCCAATCTGTAGGTTGTCTCTTTAATCTGTTAGCAGTTTCCTTTGCTGTGCAGAATCTTTTTTAATTTGATGTGATTCCATTTGTTGATTCTTGGTATTATTTCTTGTGCAACCAGGGTTTTGTTCACAAAGTCTTTGCCTACACCTATATCTTTCATAGATTTATCTATTTTATCTTTCCACAGATGAAGTATTTCTATTTTAATGTTTATACCTTTGATCCACTTTGATTTTAGTTTAGTGCATGGTGAGAGATATGAGATATGACTCTAAGTTCAGTCTTCAGCATGTGGACAGCCAGTTTTTACAGCAGCGTTTGTTAAAGAGCCTAGCGTTCCTCCGATGAAGAAAGTTGGCTTCATTGTCAAAGGTAATGTAGCTGAGTGTGCCTGGAATTGTATCTGCATCACCCATTTTGTTCCACTGACCCACAAGTGTGTTTAATACACACACACACACACACACACACACACACACACACATATTTGCCAATACCATGTTGTTTTTAATCACTGTAGCTTTTTAGTGTAATTTGAAGTCTGGGATTTTCATGTCCCCCTGCCTTGCCCATGTTGCTTATAATTACTTTTGCTATTTTAGGTTTCTTCTGACTCCAAACAAATTTTAAGATTGCTTTATTAATTTCTGTAAGGAATGTTATTGGTATTTTGATTGGGATTGCATTAAATCTGAATAACAATTTTGGAAAGTTGGCCATTTTGACTATATTTATTCTGAACAGATGATAGCTTTCAATTTTCATCCTTTTTGATCTCCTTTTGCATAGCATGAAGCTTTTAGTGTAGAGGTCTTTCCATCCTTGTCTAGGTTAATATCTAAAAATTTATTTTATCTTGATGCTATTGCAAAAGTTCACTAATTTCCCTCTTTGTGAGTTTATCATTGGCGTGCAGGAATGCTTTGTGTTTTAAGTGCTGACTTTGTATCCTGCTATGCTACTGAATTTGGTTTTCAGTTCTAGGAGTCTTTTGAACGAGTTATGAGGGTCCTTCATGTAAAAGACAATGTCATCTGCAAATAGTAATAATTATACTCCTTCCTTGTCTACCACACCCTTTTAATTTATTTCTTGTCCAATTTCTCCAGTAATGTGTCTAAACTATATTGAACAAAAGTTGTGATAGCAGACTTCCTTGTCTTTTCCCTGATTTTAGAGGGAAAATTTTCTTCATTTACTATGATGTTGGCTATTAATCTTTCATAGATAGCTGTTATCTGAGTGAGATAAAGATATTCTATACCCACTTCTTCAGGTTTTTTTTTTTTTAAATCATGAATGGATGATGGTTTTGCCCCATGCTTTTTCTCTATTTATTGAGGTGATCAAGTGATTTTTGTCCTTCTTTCTGTTTACGTAGTGCATTACATTTATTGATTTGTGTATGCTGAACAATTCTGCATCCCTGAAATGAATCCTACTTTGTCATGATGTACACTCTTTTTGATGATTTGGTGTAATCTGTTTGCCAGTACCTTATTGGGGATTTTTGCATCTATGTTCATTAAAAAGATTGGGCCATAGTTCTCTTTTTTGTTTGGTCATTTTCTGCTTTTGGAATCAAGATAATGCTTGTTTCCAGGAATAATTTTGGAAATAAAAATCCTTTCCTTTCATTTCCTTTCTCTTTCATTAAAGAGTTTGAGGAGTATTGATGTTAGAGCATCTCTAAAGTTCTTGTAGAATTCAGTAGTGAACCCACCGACACTTAGACTTTACTTAGTTGGTAATTTTTAAATTAATACTTCAATTTCACTGAATCGTATTTGGTTACTCAGGATTTTTATATTTTCTTTGTTCAGCTGTGTTAGTTTGTGTGCATCAAGGAATTTATCCATTTCTTCTGAATTTTCCATTTTATTAGAGTACAAATTCTCAAAGTAGCTACCAATAATCTTCTGAATCTTGGCAGAATCTATTATGATTTCACCTTTTTCATTTCTAAATGCATGGATTTGGGTCTTCTTTCCCCTTATTTTGGTAAGATTGGATAAGGGTTTGTCTATTTTATTTAGTCTTTCCAAGAACCAACTCTTTAATTCACCGATTCTTTTTAATGTTTTTTACTCTGAATTCCATTAATTTCTACCCTGACCATTATAATTTCCTTCCTCACACTATATTTTGGTTTGGAGTGTTTTTGATTTTCTGAGACCTTGAGGTCTATAATTAAATTATTTATTCAAGCTCTTTCAGTTTAGCTGATGTGGGAATCCATGGCTCTAAACCTTCATTTTAAAGCTACTTTCAAAGTATCCCATTGGTTCTGGTATATTGTACTGGAATTATTTGATTGTAGAAACTGTGTACTGTAGCTTGCAATGTAAAGATCTTTTACTTGCTTTGTTAGATTGAATCCTAAATATTTCATTTTTTGATGCAATTGTGACTTCCCTAATTTCTTTCTCAGTGTGTTTGTTATTTGTATATACAAATGCTATTGATTTTTCAGTGTTTGTATCCAAGTATGTGACTGATCTTAATTATTCAATCTAGAAGTCTTTTGGTAGAGTTTTTAGGGTCTTCTACAGTACTATAAGAAAGGAAATTGAAAGGGATATCAGAAAATAGAAAGATATCCAGTGTTCTTGGGTAGGAAGAACCAACACAGTGAAAAAGGCCATACTTCCTGAATTACTATACAGATTTAATGCAATTCTAATCAAAATACCAATCACACACTTCACAGAATTAGAGAAAGCAATCGTAAAATTCATCTGGAAACAGAAGAATTTCTGTTCCTCAAAAACCAAAAATAGCAAAAATTATCCTGGGCAACAAGGGCAAGGCAGGGAGTATCACAATCCTTGACTTGAAATTATGCTATAAAGATAATGTGATAAAGCAACATGGTACTGGCAAAAAGGCAGACTTGAGGATCAATTGAACAGGTTAGAAGATGCAAAAACAACTCCAAATACACTCAAATACCTCATCTTTGACAAAAGAGCCAAACACCCTCACTTGAAGGAAGACAACCTCTTTAATAAATGGTGCTGGAAAAATTGGCTTTCCACATGCCGAAAACTAAAACTAGATACCTGTCTCTCACCATGTACTAAACTAAAATTGAAGTGGCTCAGCTATCTAAACATTAAACAGAAATGCTAAACCTGCTGGAAGATAGAATAGGAAGAACTCTTGAAGACATAGGTCTTGGAAAAAATTTTAGGAACAAAACTCAGACTGCATGGGAAATAATACAAAGAATAAGTGATTGGGATCACATTCCACTAAAAAGCTTTTGCACAGTAAAAGAAATTACCAAGACTATTGGGTGACAGCCCACAGAGTGGGAAAAACATTTTTGCCAGCTGTTCCTCAGACAAAGGTCTAACATCTAGAATATATAAAAAAACTAAAAAAAAAAAACAGATCCCCCCCCCCGAATTTAAAGACCCAATCCAAAAATGGGCATCTGAAATGAACAGATACTTCACAGATGAAGAAGTACAAATGACAAATAAATATATCAAAAAATGTTCAACATCACCAGTCGTTTGAGAGATGCAAATTAAAACAATGCAAAGATTACATCTCACTCCAGAAAGAACAGTGATTATCAAAAAATCAATCAATAACAAATGCTGGTGAGGCTGTGACGAAAAAGGAACCCTCCTCCACTGTGGGTAGGAGTGTAGATTGGTCCAACCATTGTGAAAATCAGTGTGGAGATTCCTCAAAAAACTACAGCTAGAGGTTCCATTTGACCCAGCTATTCCTCTTCTTAGTATCTTCCCAGAAGAATTAAAAGCATCATATGACACCGATATATGCAGAACAATGTTTACAGCAACACAATTTGTAATAGCTAAGTCTTGGAAACAACCCAAATGCCCAGAAACCAGTGAATGACTAAAGAAAAAAAAATTTAATACAATGGAATACTATTCTGACATAAAAAATGATAACTTGAAACATTTTTAGGTAAATGGATTCACCTTGAGAACAGACTCTAAAGTGAAATGAATCAGATACACATGAGTACATGTCAAATTGTTTCTCTGATATGAGAAATTATAGATGTAAACAAGGAAAAAAAGTTGTAATGGATATTAAGATAAAAGAAAGATAATATCCAAATGGGAAGAGAACTAGAACAGGAGGAGGGAGAAATGGAAGAAGGGAAAAAGAAAGGAAACTAATAAGAGGGAAAAGACGGAAAAATATAAATTAAGCTATTATACATAAGGAGGGAAAGGGGAGTGGAAGAGAGAGGTGGCTAAAAGGGGGAACCAAGATGCATCATGTACAGGTACAAATTAACTGTGATGAATGTGATCACTATGTATATCTACAGTGTACCAATACATGTTCTTGGTAAATAAATTAAAAAAATAAACTGTCTAATTTTTCTATAATTTCATGTATGACCCATTGATTTTTTAAGAATCTATTATTTATCTAAAAAAAGTCTCAGATTTATCCTTATTTCTGGCAGAGTAGTACTTCTTTGTATATAAAAACTGCATTTTCTTTATCCATTCATCCTTTGATGGGCATCTGGGCTTTTTCCAAGATTTAGCTATTAAAAATTGTGCTGTTCTAAACATGGGCATGCATATATTGCTATAGCATAATGCTTTTAACTCTTTTGGGAAGACACCTAGAAGTGGAATAGTTGAGTCAAATGAAACCTCTAGTTTTAATTTTTTGAGGACTCTCTATACTGATTTTACAATTTTAAGTGAAATAACTTGGACACACATGTTTAAATATCACATTATTTCTCTTGTATGAGAAACCCAAAGGGTAAATAAGGACCAAAATAGAGGATAGATATTGAGAAGTAGGGGAAAATGTTCAAAAGTGAAGGGGAACAAGGGAGGGGGTAGGGGAATGACAAAGAAAGGAATAGTGACAAAAAATAAAAAAACAATGGAAGAGAAATAATAGAAACAAAGTTTTGTCAATGGAGAGGGGAAGAAGGATTGAAGGGTAGGGAGGGGACTGGGAAAAAAAACAGAATTAAGTCATATTATGTACAGTTACAAATTCCATATGATGGATATTATCATTATGTATGGCAAGAGTGTATCAATAAAATTAAAAAGAAGGTTTTATTTAATTTTCATATGTTTGCATAGTTTCTGTGGTGTCTTTTGCCATTAATTTCTAGTTTCATTGCTCTATGATTTAACAAAATGCATGGAATGATTTTGATCCTTTTGCATATACTTAAGCGTACTTTTTCATCTAGTATGTGGTCTTTTTAGGAGAAAGTCTCATGTGCTATTAGAAGAATGTGTATTCTCTTATACAGAACACTTTGTAGATATTTGTTAAGTCCATTTGTTCAAAGACTTGGTTCAACTCTGATGTTTCATTGTTGACTTTTTGTCTAGTCGACCTGTCTATTTGTGACAGTGGGGTAGTGAAATCTCCCATTACAGTCATATTGGTGTTTATCTCATTTTTCATTTCCATTAGTGTTTGCTTAATGAAGTTGAGTGCACTGGTACAGTGGTATCTGGGTTCATGAATGCTTTCACAAACAAAATTGTGAACAATTTTGTTCACAAACAGAAGTGATTGGCAAAATTTTGTAATTCTGCATTAGGGGATGAACACAACTGTGGTAATCTTTCCCACATGAACATGAACATGATCATCTTGTCCAGAATCACGGAATGAATTAAGTTCATGAACTGAAGTACCTCTGTATTTGGTGCATACATCTTTATAATTGTTCACTCTTCTCTTTGAATTTTTCCCGTAACCAATATGTCATGACCTCTTTTTCTCCTCTTGTCAGTCTTGACCTAAAATCTACTTTTTCTGAAATTAAGGATGCTAGTCCTGCTTTTTTCTGGGTTTGTTCTGACTGGATTATTGTTTTTCATTCTTTAATATTTATGCTGTATCTTTCAAATTAAATATGTTTCTTGTATACTGCATATTATTGGGTTTTCTTTCTTGATCTATTCTGCTAATCTCTGTCTTTTGATTAAGGAATCAAGCCCCTTCATAGTGAGAGTTATTACTGAGAGTTACTGACTGACTCCCGTCACTGCATTATTTTCCTGTTGCTGATTGCTTTATTTTTTGCCTTTTGCTAAGCCGCTCATCCCTCCAGGTATATTAATTCTTTTTGACTTATTGGCATCACTGTTGGCTTCATTCTCTCTGTCTAAAATATTTTTTGAGAATTTGGTGGTCATAAGTTTCGTGAGGTGCTATTTGTCATGGAAATATCTTATTTCTCCATCAATTTAAAAGGAAAGTTTTGCAGGGACCATAGGTTGGGGTTTGGTACCATTAACTTTTAGGGCTTGAAACATTTCCCTCCAAACCCTCCTGGCCTTTAAGGTTTGTGTTGAGAAGTCTGCTGTAATTCTAGTTGGTTTGTTTTTATATGTAATTCATTGCCTTTCTCTAAAACCTTTGAAGATTTTGTCCCTGTGATGGACTTTTGGAATTTTGAATATAATGAGGTGTGGAGAGGTTTTCTTTTGACCATGGCTCTTTGAGATTATATATGCCTCACTTACCCGTATGTTTACTTTTTTCCCTGTGTTTCAGAAATTTTCTCCCATTATTTCTATGAACAGCCATTTGTGTTGTCTTCTGATTTTTCACTCATCCTAATTATTCTTAGCATAGTCTTCTTTGCATCATCTAGCAGTTGTTAGATTCTTTTTTCACGTTCTCTTTTTTTTAAGGTGTCTTTGAGTACTGTAGTTGGTCTTTGAAGGCATTGTCATCTTCTAGTTATGAAATTCTGTCCTCACATGGGTTAGTTCTGTTGCCCATACTTTGAACATAAGTTTTAATCTCCTGGATTTCTGTTTGAAACATTTCCATGGTCTCTAATTCTTTGGTAAACTTTTCATTCATGTTTGTAACGTTTTGTTTAGCTGATCTAGCTTTTCATTAGTGTCTTCTGCATTTTTGTTATTATTTCCATTATTTCTTTAGTTATATCACCTCTAATTCCTCTGTGTATCTCTTTGAGTTGTTTTATAACCTCCTCTGCTAGCCTTTCCAGTAATTCTTGTGTGTGACTTATACCATTCTGCCCCCAGTAACCCCTAGATTGGCTTCAGAGGAGTTGGAAGTTTTGGGAGGTGTTTCGTAGTATATTCTTCTCATGTTTCTATTGTTTTTATTTTAGTGTTTTGCTTTGTGCTGAGGTTTGCAAATGCATGTAATCTAAATACTTTGCTGTTACTATACATATCTTTTAGTTGCTTTTCAA
The DNA here is from genome assembly GCA_004026905.1 of Hystrix cristata. Lineage (NCBI taxonomy): Eukaryota > Metazoa > Chordata > Mammalia > Rodentia > Hystricidae > Hystrix > Hystrix cristata. The sequence goes on from PVJO010012506.1 coordinate 28,048, forward strand.
TGCTGCAATTTGGGCATGACTAACTATAATCCTTTGCCAGAGCCCCAAGATCTGACCAACGTGGTTGTTTTGGGATGGGAAAACACAGTGTAGTTAGTGCAGAAGCCAAGTTATCTGGTGATGTCTTTTAGTTTTGTGACTGTCACAATGGCAGTCTGAATTTTGGCTTATAGAATAGTAGTGACAATTGTGTGATCCTGTTAATATCAAGTGAATCAGCTACAGTAGTATTGCTCAAGAAAAATTAGGTATCAGTATACCATAAGAACTCATTTTATACCAAGCTTAATCCTAGATAAGAAACCAGCAATTATGCTCTGAGTATTAAAGCAACCCACATATTGACTTACAGCTAATATGTAGTAAACGTGACAGCTGTATCTTTGGTAATGGTAGAAAAGAACTCAGTAGTAATTTTACATAGCTACCTATCAAAAGAGTAACAAAGCTTTAGGTTATACTACTAATGATATTTGGTTTGGGAATAGGGGAATGCAAAAAGGAAAACTTCAAAATGTTAAACTTTATGATATGAGGAGGAGAGAAAAATATTACAAAAGATCTTATAGAGGAGTGGAAGGATTTTTATAGAATTAGGTAAAGGTAAGACAAAATACTGTAAGAAATAGAAGACAAAATAAAAATAAGGAAAGAAAAGAAAATTATATAGAGCATAAAAATAGGAGAGAAAAAACAGAAATAAACCAAAAAAAAGAAAACTAAAAACAATTTTCTCCCTGAACATCCCCCCAAAAAACAATGAGCAAAAATAATAAAGTCAAAAGCAAAAATACATACATACATACATACATTTGTCTGTCATTTTGAACATGTGGTTATCTTCCCAAGTCTATAGTTTCGGAGCAGTGTCCAAATCAAGACATGTTCCTGTTTTTACTGGTATACAGAGAAGGTAGTCAGAGCCCAGATCTGTGCTGGATATCGTCGACAGAAAGCAGGCAATAGGATTAGGTGGGGGTGCCTATTCTGGGGCTTTTAAATCCACTGAGATTCAGGCCAAATGTGGCCTGTGGTTGTGGGAGTGTTGCTTGGGTTGTTTAGCTTAAAATTCTCTTGGTGTCTTGGTTTCAGCCTCACCGTGACTCCCTGACCATGTGTTTCTCCTGTGGGGGTCCCTCTCCCAGTCACTATGGGAGCATAACACTGGAAGCCTTGAAATGGGTCAAGTTCTGCTCTGTAGTCCTGGTTTCAGTTGGCCTCTCCATGGAATGGTTTCCAACCACACTCTCCAGGTGGTATGGCAGGCAGTTGGACTGGCATCAGTCAACAGCTGTTGTAGCAAACAACACCCGTTGGGCTTTTTCACTGGTGTGCTTTTCCCTGAAGTCCCCTGGAGTCCTCCACTTTCTCGTTAGCTCTGTACATTTAGTCTTCCTTTCTATGATTCAGGAGCTGGAGAGAAAGTTCAGATTTTCTCTTCCTTTTTGTGCATTCTGTTTTGTCTCTTCAATTTCTCTCTAGGCTCCAATGTTTCTGTCAGATTTTTTCCTGAGTCTCAGTGATCCACTTCCCTTCGTTTCTTCTCTAAGCTGTTATTTTCTAGTGTCTTGATTCTGAATCTTGGAGAGGATGAGTTGTTGTCGCTTACTGCTCTGCCATCTTCCCCGAAGTCCTTTAATTTTTATTTTTATTAGTACATGTTTGCAGTATGTAGTGATTACATTTCTCTTGGGGAGTTATTGCATGCACATAAAATATCCCAGTTTTTTTTTTTTAATCCCCTTGCCCTCCTCTCTGGACTTACATTTTTGGGCTCCAGTGAATAGGATTGTTTTCCTGATTTCTTTCTCAGCTGGCTCATTTTTGGTTTCCTGGAACACCATTCATTTTTCTGTGTTGCTTTGTATCCTGACTTCTCTGAACTTCTCTGAATTTGTTAGCCTTTAGAGTATAGTAATGGAATTTCTTGGTTCTTCTTCATAATGGATCATGTCATCTGCAAATATGGATAGTTCTACTTCCTTTAATAGCCCTTTTAGTTCTATGTCTTTTCTGATTTGTCTAGCTAAATCTTTGAGTACTATATTGAAAAGGAGTGATAGAGTGGGCTCCATTGATTGTTCCTGATTTTAGAAGGGATTTTTTTTTCACTTTTCCCCCATTTAGTACCATGTTGACAGTGGGCTTGATACAAGTGGTTTTTATCTGTTTGAGATAACATCCTTCTATACCTATTTTCATCAGGATTTTTACCATTTACATATATTTGACTTTGACAAAAGTTCTTTTGCATCTATTTAGATTTTTATCCTTATTTCTGTTTATGTGTTTTGTTAGTTTTATGTATTTATATATGTCGTACCATCCTTAAATCCCTGCAATGAAGATGACTTGATCATAATGTATGATCTTTTCAGTGATGTTACATTCTGTTTGCAAGTATCTTGTGCAGGATATTTACATCTATGTTCATTAAGGAAAGTGGCCTGTCATTTTCTTTTTTTGTTGAGTCCTTGTCCAATTTAGATATAAGGGTCATGCTAGCATCAAGTAATGAGTTTGTCGATGTTATGTTACTTTCCTTTCAATTTCATGGAAGTGTTCTGGGAGTATTGGTGTTATTCCCTAAAGTTTCAGTATAATTCGGTGATGAATTCATTAGTTCTGGGGCTTTTCTGAGTTGGTAGGGTTTTTAATACTGTGTCTATTCCATTGCCTACTATTGGTTTTTCCAGAGTTTTTATATGATTTTGGTAATTCATATGTGTCTAGGAATTTATCATTTTTTTCTATATTCTCCAACTTATTTGGAATGTAAGTTTTCAAATACTGTGTTATGATCTCCTGAATATCCACAGTGTCTCCTGTGATTTTACCTTATTCATTGTTAATTGCGTTGATGTGAGTCTTCTTTTCTTTTGGGAAATTTGACTAAGGGTTCATAAATTTTGTGTGTCCTTTCAAAAAACATCTGTTTTATCCAACCTTTGTATTATTTTTGTCACATTTGCAATAATTTACATTCTAATTGTTATAATTTCTTGTGCAAGTTTTGTATTTGGGTTGTTTTTGTCTATCTACAACCTTAAAATACATCCTTAGGTTATTTATCTGGCATTGTTCTTTATATTTTTTAAATGTGAATATTCATAGCTATAAACACCCCTTTTAGAAATGCTTTCAATACATCTCATAGGATTTTGCGCACTGGGGTTCATTGTCATTTGATTCTAGGAACTTTTAAATTTCTTGCATGATTTCTTCTGTGATCCTTCTATTATTCAAAAGTGTATTTTTCAATTTCCAAGTTTTCGCATAGTTTCTGTGGTTTAATTTGCTGTTGATTTTTCTAGTTTTCTTCTGCTAGTGTCCTATTGTATGTGAGAGATTATTTCAATTCTTCTGTATTTATTTATGCCAGCTTTGTGACCTAAAATTAGTCTATTTTAGAAAGTTCCATGAACTGCTTCAAAAATGTGGATTCTGCTCTTGCTGGATGAAATACCCTGTAGAAATTTGTTAAGTCCATTTGTCTGATGGTGTAGTTCATCTATGACATTTCTTTCTTGATTTACTCTATTTTCTTTTTCTTTTTTTTAATTTTTATTAAAATTCATGAAAAATTACACAAACTTACAGGCCATTACACAAGTTTACAGACCACAATACATTGTGCCTTTTGCTTATGACAATGTAAAAAAGTGAGCAATGTAAGTAACCACATAAATGAAGCAGTAAGCCACAACTACCTAAAGTTACTACAGTACCCAGTGCACGTGTCACTGATTGAAGTTTGAGTTATTAGGTTCTTATTTTTAAAATATAAATATTCCTCTGTTGATTTAATCTATTTTCTGGTTGAAATTTCTATTTGTGAATTAGGGGTGGCAGAGTCCGCCATTACATTTTTATTGGTGTCTATCTGTGGTTTTATATACAGTAGATTTTGTTTAATGAAAATGGGCATGCTGATATTTGGTGCATATGTATTTTAAAACGTTATCTTTTTCTGCTGAAGTATTCATTTTACCAGTATGTAGTCACTTTCTTTATCAATTCTGACTAGCTAAGGCTTGAAGTATGCTTTGTCTGATTATAGGATAGATACTCATTCCTGCATTTGGATTCCAGTTACATGTAATGTTATGTTTCCATCCTTTCACTCAGGCAATGTTTCTTGGTGTATAAGGTTTATCTCTTGAAGACAAGTTATGATTTTATGTTTTTTGACCCAATCTGCTAGTCTGTGTCTTATGATGTGGAGTCAGACCATTGACCTCGGGTTTTACTATTTTATGCTCTCATTGCATTATTAATTTTTATTTTTGAAATCCTGTTTTCTTTGCTTTTTTGCTTTAATGACCTTCTCTCTCTCTCTCTCTCTCTCTCTCTTTTTAACTCTGTTGAGTTTTGGCCTTGCAGTAACTGTGTAGGAGTCCCTTGTTCTTTGTTCCAATGTTGCTTTGGTGGTCATAAATTTCTTCAGGTTCTCTGTGTCATGGAAAGTCTATTTTCGTCATTAATTTTGAAGGATAATTTTGCAGGACATGGTAATTTGTTTGGCAAGTGTTTTCTTTTAGGGCTTGAAAAACTTCAATCCAAAACTTCCCTGGCTGTTATAATTTGCTTTGAGTAATCTGCTATTATTCTGATGGGATGGCCTTTGTAGGTTATTTGATGTTTTCCTCTAATAGCTCTTAATTTTCTCCCTTGTGCTGAATTTCTGAGATTTGACTATGATTTGTCAGGGAAAGGTTCTTTTTCAACAAATATTTATCAGTGCACGTTTCCTGTACATATATATTGCATTCATCGTAGGGAGTTGGTACATGTACGTAGCGCATCCTGACTCTTTTTTCTTTTGCTTCCACTTCCCTTCCCTTTCTTACCCCTCATTTCCTCCTAATCTAGATCCCCTTCTCAATTGCAAAAGAGCTAGCTCCCTGTTCCCTATTATGCACCTTTTATTTTCTCTTAAATTATTTATACATTGGGATTCCCACATGAGAGAAACCATGCAATATTTAAGCTTGTGTGTCTGATTTATTTCACTTCACAACGTGGTCTCAATGTGCATCCATTTTCTTAAAAACGACTCAAATTTATCATACTTTATGGATAAGTAGTACTACACCACATATAAATACCACATTTTCTTTATGCATTCATTTGTTTACGTACAGATAGGCTGCTTCCAAGATTTAAGTATTATGATTTGTGCCAATATAAACATGGGTATGCATGTATCACTATAAAATGACATCTTTAACTCTTTTGGGAAGATACAGAGAAGGGAAATAGCTAGGTCATCTATTTGTTTTGTTTTGTTTTGTTTTGTGAGGAATCTCTTACTGATTTCCACAGATGCTTTACTACTTTCCCATCAAAAATGTAGATGTGATCCTTTTCCCCCTCAGCCTGGACAGCATTTGTCATTATTTGATTTATTGATGGTAGACGTTATTTCTGGAGTAACATGGAATGCCAGTGCTGTGTTAATTTGCATTTCTCTCATAGTCAAAGAGTGAAATAGCTCCCTAATATAGTTCCCAGATCAAAGCTAGATCATTTTTCACGTAGTTAATAGTCATTTGTATTTCTTCTGAGAAGTGTCTATTCATTTCAGTTGCCCATGTTTTGACTGGGTCTTTTATTTTGGGGGAGTAATTTTTTGAATTTGCCATATATACTAGATATTAGTCCTCAATCTGAAGAGTAGCTGGAAAAATTTTTCTCTGCACTTTGTTGGTTATGTCCTTTTCAGTAAAGAATGTTTTTAATTTTATATAATTCCATTATTGATTAATGATGTTATTTATTGTACAATTTGGGTTTTGCTCAGTCTTTCCTTATGCATATGTCTTCAATAGTTTTACCTATCTTATCTTCCAGCACTTTAAATGTTTTTGTTTAATATTTGTCTTTTATCATTTTTCATTTTATTTTAGTACATGGAGAGAAATATGGGCCTAGATTCAATCTTCTGCATGTGGATAACCATTTTTAGAGCACTATTTGTTAAAGGGGCTATCTTTCTTCCAGTAAGTTTTTGGCCCTGACAAAGGTCCAAGATCAGATGGCTGAATATGCCTGGAGGTGTTTGTACATCGTCTATTCTGTCCCACTGATCTACGTGAATGTTTTGGTACCAGGATTTTTATCACAGTACTTTTATGATACAACTTGAAACTTAGGATGGGATGCCTCCTATTTTCCTTGCTTTATTTCGCTGGGGGAGGCAGAACTGTTTCCTATTCTGGGTCTCTTCTCGTTTCATGTAAATTTTAATATGATTTTTTTCTAGTTCCGTGGTGTCTATTAGCATTTTGATTGGAAGTTCATTAAATCTGTATATCAGTTTTGGTTGTATAGCCGTTTTGACAATATTCGTTCTGCCTATCCAGGAACAAGGGATGCCTTTTGATTTTCTGATGTGCTATTCATTTTTGTTTTGTTTTCTTTTTGCTCAAAACCATGGTTTTAATTGTAGGTGTCTTTCACTTTCTTGGTTAGGTTAATTCCAAATCATTTAATTTTTGTTTTAGCTATTGTGAATGGTATTTGTTTCCTTTCTTTTTTTTTTTTTTTTGATTGGGTTCATTTTTGGTGTAAAGGAATACTATTGATTTCTGTGTTCTGATTTTTAAAATCATGCTAGATTGCTTCATTTTTTACATTAGTTTTACTGCTATTTCATGGAATTTTTTGGCTCTTCTATGTAAATTATCATATCACCTATGAGTAAAGATTGTTTTACTTCTTCCTCTCCTACATATATCCCTTTATTTCTTTCTCCTGCTTGATTGCTCTGATTAAATTTTTGAGTACTGCATTCAATAGGAGTAGTAATAATCAACATATTTGTCTTGCTTCTAACTTAGAGGAACAGCTTTCAGTTTTCCCCACTTATTATGTTTGTGGCAGCAGGACTGTCAATAAATGCTTTTATCAGATGAGGATCAGGTCCTTCTATATATGTTTTATTTCAGGTATTTATGATGAATGGATGCAGGATTTTGTCAAAGTACTTTTTTCCTACTGAAATGGTCATATGATTTCTGTCCTTGCTTCTGTTTAGGCAATGTATTACATTTACTGATTTTCATAAGTTTAACCACCCTTGCATTCTTTGGGAGAAGCATACTTGGTCAGGTTTTACAATCTTTTAAATGAGATGCTACATTTTTTTGCCAGTATCTTGATGAGAATTTTTTTTTTATTTTAATAGTACATTTTAGATGTACATAGTGATAACATTCATCATAGGGGATTTGTACCTGTACGTGATATATCTTGTTGCTTCTTGTTGAGAATTTCGCATTTATGTTCATTGAAAAAATTCTCTTGTGGTTTTCCTTTTTTAGTTGAATCATTGTCTGGTTTTGGAATCAAGGTTACTCTAGATGCCAGGAATGAGTGTGACAGTAGTCATTCTATTTCAATTTCATTAAAAAGTTGGAGAAGTATTCACATTAGATCTTCTTTAAAGTTCTTATATAATTCAGCAACAAATGCATCAGGTCCTGGACTTTTCTTTGCTGGTAGGTTTTAATTATTACCTCAGTTTAATTGCTTGTTAGACTGTTTCACATTTTTATGTCTTCTTGGTTAATTTTTTAAAATTCATGTGTATCTAAGAATCTATCCATTTTTCTAGATTTTGCAATTTATTGGAGTACACACTTTGAAATTAATTACTAATATTCCTCTGAATTTAGGTCATATTCATTGCTATTTTACATTTTTCATTTATAATTTCATTGATATGTGTCTTTTCTTTCTTTTGGTAATTTTGGCTAAAAGGTTGTCTATTTTGCTTTATTCTTTTGATGAATTATCCTTTCAATTCATTGGTTCCATGATTTGCTATTTTTGTCTCAACATCTTTAATTTCCACTCTGATTATTGTAATGCCCTTCCTTGAACTAGCTTTAGATTTGGATTGTTCTGTTTTTTCAGGACCTTGAAAGGCATCTTTAGGCTATTTATTTGGGACCCTTCTGTTTTTCTAATTTAGGCATCATAGCTGTATATGAACCTCCAACCTGGGGCTGCTTTCATTGTGTCCCATGGGTTCTGATACCTTTTACTGGCATTATTGTTTGATTCTAGGAACTGCCTAATTTCTTCCTTCATTTCTTCTGTGACCCATTTATTATTCAAGAGTGTATTGTTTAATCATTATGAGTTTCCATAATTTCAGTCAGTTATTTTGCCACTGATTACTAGTTTTATTGCACTATGATCTAGTAATATGCATGGGATAGTTTTGATTCTTTTTGTTTAAATATGTTAATGGTCTAGTATGTGGTCTACTTTGGGGGAAATTTCAATGTGCTCCTGAGAAGAGTGTTATTCCGTTGTTTTTGGGTAGAACACTCTGCAGATATCTATTAGATCCATTTGCTTGAAAGTATGGTTCACCCATATTTCTTTGTTGATTTTTTTTGTCTTCCTGATCTGTCTATTTGTGATAGTGGATCATTGGGGTCCCCTATTATTATTGCATTGCAGCTTATGTGATATTTTATTTCCAGTCATGCTTGTTATATCAAGTTGCACATGCCAATACTGTTTCATATATATTTATAATTGCTACTTCTTCTTGTTAAATTGTTCCATTAACCAATAAGAATTGAGCTTCTTATCACTTTTGGCTTGAACTCCACTTTGGTGGAGAATAGGATAGCTACTTCTACTTGCTTTTCTGGCTCCTGTTGCATGGAATACTATTTCTGCTCTTTGATTTTTAGACTAAATTTATTTTTGGGTTAAATGTGTCTCTGTTTGTAGGATCCCTTTTGGTATTGTTTTTTGATCCAATCTGGCAATCAGTGTCTTTGATTAGTGAGTTGAGACCATTTACCTCATTGGTTATTACTGAAACGTATTGACTTATTCCTCTCATTACATAATTTTTTTTGGTTACTGATTTCTTTATGTTTTCCTTTGGCTGAACTGCTCACCCTACTCGATCTGTTTATTCTATTATACATTTTTGCATCATTGGCTTCATCTTCTCTTTGTAAGATATTCTTGGAAATGTTTTGGAGTTTTGGTTTGGTTGTCATGAATTTATTAAGGTGATCTATTTCATGGAAAGTCCTTATTTTTCCATCAACTTTGAAAGATAGTTTTACAGGGTACATTATTCTGGATTGAGGGCTGTTTTCTCTGGGGGCTTGAAAACACTTCACTTTAAATGGTCTTGACCGTTACAGTTTGTTTTGAGAAATCCGCTATAATTCTAATGGATTCACCTTTGTAAGTGCTGTGTTGCTTTATTCTGATAGCATTTGTGGGGGACTTTATGTGGTCATCGTGATCTAGAATGCCCAGCTGGATTGAGTTGGTGTGATGCTGGGTGTACAGGATCCACCTGAGAATTGTTGCTGGCGCAATAGAAAGCAGAGTGGAAGTGGAAGCTAGTTGGTGGGCTGTTTCCCAGGAGAAGCTCTGCTGTGGCTGGTTCTTCTGAAAAGAACTCAGCTGTTCTTGCTGAGGAAGGAGCTTGGGGCCTTGCTGTCATCGAGGATGGCTGCTGTTGCTTTGGAGGAGCTCTGGTCATCATCTCAGCTGCGAGCAGCATATCCTGGTTCCAGTAAAGATTTCTTCAGCCATCATCTGCAAACATGGATGTACATGGGACAGTGCTGTGGGCTTCCAGCCCTTCATTGGATCTTTTGGGTCTCCAGTGCCTAGCTGGACATTCAGCACTTCCTGCATTTGGCTTGTGGGTGAATATTGTGACTTATGAATGTCCTCTATTAAATCTGTTCTCTAACAAACCATTGGTTCTAGAAAATCTAACTAAGACATCATTTAACATTCTGTTTTGTTGTATTTCTGGGATTTGGGCTATGATGTGTAATAGAGAAGTCCTTTTCTGATTGTGGCTTGTTGTTGTACTATATGACTTGCTTAACTGTATGTTAAATTCTTTCCCCATGCTTAGTAATTATTCTTCAATGATCATTGCAGATAGTCTTTATGCTCTTTGTGCTGTCTTCTTATTTTTCTCTATATCAAATTAATATTAGATTAATCTTTGCTTCATCCAGAAGCACTTTGATCCATTTCCCATTTTTTGTTTTTAAGATATCTCTGGGTATATGGTCACTTGCATCAGCCCTGCCTTCTAGTTTTGATATGCTGTCCTCATATTGGTCACTTCTGTAGTTCATATTTTCAATTTTCAATAGTTTTTTTTTTTTTTTTTGCTTTTTTTTTTAATCTCCTGGATTTCTTCTTGGTACATTCTTTGCTAAAGTGGTCATTCATGTTTTGTACTAGTTTGTTTACCTAATCTAGCTTTTTATTTGTATTTTCTTTAAACCCTCCAATCATTTTATTAAGTCCATTTACCATCATGGGGTAGTGGAGGCTCCCATGTGGGGACTTTGTGGTGGGCAGTGGGCAGCATGCAGGCTGTTCCATGGGTTCAGCATTCGAGTGTTTAGCAAAAAGAACGAGTGATTGCTTAATTTGGGTGAAGCCTGATCTCTCTTCCTGGGGTCTCACCACTCACAGGTGCTGCTAATTTGCTCAGCCCCATGGGCTTCAGGTTTTGCAGAGCTCCAATCCAGCTCCCGAAATGGGATGGTGCACTGGTTTTAATTTCTCCAAGGTCCCATTGGTGTCTTCTCTTACAATGCTAACTGGCTTCCACTTTCTCCAATGCCCTTGTTTGTATCTCACTCTCTTTTCTTCTTCCCAGTGGGGAGGGTAGAGGCACTAAGAGTTTATTCCAATGGACTGGCATCTGCTTATGTGCCAGTTTCCTTGCTTAGGATACCCAATCCTCTGCCAAGATTGCATGTATTTTGGACCTAGGTTGTAAGTGTTGCTCTTGTCTAGAAGTGGTCTGGTTCCCCTTTCTGTAGTTCTGATACTACAGTTTCTTCCAGTTATTTTTCTCCTTCTATTTGCCTTTCCATATCTGGGTTTGTCTAACACTTCTGCCTCAGTGTATCTGCTTTCTTCTGGTGCATGTATTAGAGCAACCCTCTCTCACTGCTGTCACCTAGTTGTCCATGATGGGTTTTGAAGTTTCTTTTCTGGTCAACTCTTTAATGTTTTGTATTCCTTTGTTACCTGGATATTAAATTTTTTCATATATTTGAACATTTTTCTGTTACGATTTTAGTGAGTAAATTTTTAAACATTTGTTATTGTCTTTTGACCTTTCTTTTTCTCCCATTATTGTTAGGGGTTTTGTTTTTTGTTTTTTTTCTTTTCTTTTTGTTTGAGTCATCTACCAGCTTTCAGATCTAGCATCAGTAATGTCTAGTTGAAGGTTGGCGATTTAGCTCAGTGGTGGAGTGCTCACCTAGCAAGCACAAGGGCCTGAGATTGATCCCCACGACCATAAAAAAGGTCTAGTTTTTAGGGTATCACTGAGTTCCTGAACTATTACATGAACTTTTTCTTCAATAGTCTCTTCTCAGATTGATCTTTTCTGTTGCACCAACCCACACACACCACAAATGTACACATACACACTGTCAACTGAATTTTCACATCCAGGGTTTCTGCTCAATTCCTTTTCATATTTGCTTTTATTTTTTAAACAAAACTGGACATTCATATCTTGCATTTTCTTCTTTAAACAACATGTTATATATTTTAAAGCTCATTAAACTTTTTATAAATTAGATCCTTCATCTGTTTATTTATATCTTTTTAAAGCTCACTGAACATCTTTTGGGTTTACTTAGTTTCTTTTTGGATTTCCTCAAGTGTTTAGTCATTTGGTTTTTGAGTTCTTTCCTACAACTTCCTCCACTTTAGCATCTGTGAGATCAGCATTTGGACTGTTAAGAGTTTCAGGGGTCATTTTTTTCCTTGTGTTTTCAGCTTTGTATTGCTTCTGTGCTGACGTTTGAGGATTAGTTACGGTGGAAAAACTGTCACTTTCATTAGGCTATGTATCCTTGTTATGTGTTGTTGGCTTTGTTTACATTTTGGTGATCAATCAACTAAACATACTCAATGTAACAGGATCAGTCCTGGCCACTGTTTTGCAAGAACAGAGCAATTACCAGTTATATTAATATGCAGAGAGCCAGCAATGTGTCAATCATATAAAACTTGTTTAACAATTTTACACTTTTTTTCAATAGCTCAATATCTTGGTCACTTTCCTGGTCTCTAAGACATAATACCAGACTCCTATAACTTAAAGGAGAGGTTTATTTTGGCTTACATTTTGTAGAAGTCTCAGTCCATAGTTGGTTGGCTCCAGGGAAGAAGCAGCATGGTGGAAGAGCCTGGAGTAGAGAAAAGCTGCTCACGGTATAGTAACTGGGAAGCAGAGAGAGTTAAGGGAGAAGGCAAAAAGGGAGATAGATCCTTCCAGGTTAGCCCCACAGTGATCTGTCTCTTCTTAGCAAAACTCATTTCATAACAGCAACTCAGTTATAGTTCCCATAATTCAATCACAATGCAAAAGTCCCATCAATGACCATATAAGTATCTGGCAGGACATCTAAATATAAACCATTTTGGAAGTACTGCTTTCTTTTCAATTTCATTAAAGACTTTGAGGAATAGTGGTATTAGATCATCTTTGAATTTCTTGTAGAATTCGGCTGTGAAGCCATCAGGACCTGTGCTTTTCTTTGTTGGTAGGTTTTTAATTACCTCTTCAATTTCAATGGCTGATATTGGTTTATTAAGTGTTATCTCTTCTTGGTTTCATTTTGGTAATTCATATGTTTCTAGGAATCTGTCCATTTCTTCCATGTTTTCCATCTTGCTTGAGTATAAATTCATGAAGTAGGTGTTGATGACCCTTTGGATTTCTGACAGGTCACTTGTGCCTTCACCCCTTTCATTTTTTATTGCGTGGATTTGGGGCTTTTCTTTCCTTTTTTGGATAAGGTTGTCTGGGGGTTTGTCTATTTTGTTTAGTCTTTCATAGAACCAACTCTTTGATTCATTGATTCTTTGTATTGTTTTCTTGGTCTCAATTCTGTTGATTTTAGTTCTGATCTTAATAATTTCCTCTCTTGTATGAGCTTTGGGTTTGAATTGTTCTTCTTTTTCTAGTTGTTTGAGTTTCAACATTAAGTTGTTTATTTGAGCTCTTTCTGTCTTCTTCATGTGGGAGTTCAGTGTGATAAACTTCCCCATAGCACTGCTTTTATTGTATCCCATATGTTCTTGTATGTTGTATTGCATTATCACTTAATTGTATAAATTGCTTAATTTCTTCTTTAATTTCTTCTGTGACACAGCTGTTAATCAGGATATTACTTAGTTTCCATGTGCTCATATGTTTTTTTTGGTTTCTGTTGCCATTGAATTCTAGTTTCATTGCACTATGGTCCGATAGTATACATGGGATAACTTCAATTCCCTTACATTTACTTAAGTATCCTTTATGAATTAGAATTAAAATCGTCATACCACAGAGATATATGCACAATCATGTTTATAGCAACACAATTTCTAATAGCTAAGTCTTGGAAACAGACTAAATGCCCAACAACCAATGAATGGCTAAAGAAAATGTGGTTTTTTTGTACACAATGGAGTATTACACCACCGTAAAAAAGGATAAACTAGAGTCATTTGTATGTAAATGAATGTTCCTTGAGAACATACTGTTAAGTGAAATAAATGAGACACCTATGAGTACACATTGAATTGTTTCTCTGATATGAAAAACCATAACTGTAAATGAGGACAAAGAGGTGTAATAGATAGTATATAAAAGGAAGATAATATACAAAGGAGAGGAGCACTAGAAAGAGAGAAGGGGAAAAGCAAAAAGGGAAAAAACAAAAGAAAGGGGAAAGGGAAATCATGGAGAATTGTGAATAAACCTGCTGTAAATAGGGATGAGGGAATATAAGGGAGGGGTGGGGAAGAGGGGGAAGAACCAAAATGCATCATGTACAGGTACAAAATAAATGTGATAAATGTGATCATTATATGTACAATGTACCAATACATGTTCTTGGTTAAAATAAATAAATAAATAAATAAATAAATAAATAAATAAATAAATACCATAACACCCAGGAAGACAATGAAATACTATTCATTACAAGAAGGCTGGGATGTAGAGCACAGGGGAAAGAGAAAGGAAAATTAAAAGGAAAAAAATTCCTAAAAAAAAAAATCTCAGAAAGAAGAGAAGAAGTGAAAAGAGATAAGAGAAAAGAAAGAAAGAAAAGAGCAATTTGGCAATATTATTTTTTATGTGTGGAATGAAGAGATGGGTGAAAGGGTCATTTGAAAGTTAATTTTGGAAGTAGGAATCAGAAAGAAGAGAGAAGGGAGTATAATTGGAGATTGCTTTGGAAGGTCAGAACCAATTTATAAGCTACTAGAAAGTTTGTGTTTGAATTCTCCTCCCACAATATTTAGTGAAGGTTCGCTTGACATGACCATGAATGATACTATCCAAACTAAAGAACTAATTAATTCTTATTCTCCATTTCATGTATTCAAACATCCTTTTCTCTTCTCAAGAAACATATATTTATATACTAGATGAGAAGATGAGAAGAGAAACACACACACACACATACACACAAAGATACTAGAGTCCTCTCAATCTTGTTTATACTGCAGTTTGAATTCAACCAGTGTGTGCTTCTTATTTAGTTAAAAAATAGAGAGATGTTATCTTGTAGGAGTTGTGGGACTTGAGCTCCAGTACTCTGTTTTAGTGGCTAGGAGAAAAGTAGCAGAGCTGGTTTCTCTCCTACGATTTGTTCTCTCATCTATCTGTGAATAAAGGTGCTTGGGGGTGCTGAGTAGACCACCAAGCCTACTTCTTGTGCTCTCTGGAGGAAGAGGTTTGTTAGGTTTTAGTTGTGCTTCTGTGGTCATGACTAGCTGGAGTTTTTGTCTCCATGTTATATCTAACACCTTCAGTTCTATTAGAGAATGGAGAGCACGCTGATACTTGTCAAACACCCAATCTTCCACTGATCTCTGAAGAGTTGTTCTTGATCTCTATGTCATTCTTTCTATGATAATTCCTGAAGCTGCTTACATATGCTCTTTCTATGCTTCTCCAGGAAAGCATGGTGTGCAATACCACCTGATGCTGCAAGCATGGTGGTATACAATACCACCTCTTTGGTTTTCCACCAGTGCCAAAGTCTTGGTCTATGCCTCTTGAATAAGTCTTTATTCAGTCTGTGAATTCAGTGCCACTTAGAGCTCAGCAAAGGAGAGGGCCTTTCTGTCCAGAATTCATTGGTGTTTGGTAGCCAGTGTGAGGTAGATTCCAGATGTGCTGAACTCAGCGAATTTTGGTGGTGGTGGTCACACACGAGCACCAAGCTTACACTTGGAGAGGAGACAGCAGGTGTGATGATACACTATCACAGACCTTGGCAGCATTTAAGGGGGCCATGGGAGAGTGTCCACTTTAGCACTGCTCCAATCTCCTTTCTCCAGCCCTAGATCATGCCAGTAACAGTTGATACATGCTCTTTATCAATTAGTTTATATTTCTAAAAAGCTATGCAAATGAAATTATCACAATGTTTATATTTTGTTTGGCTTTTCTCAGCCAGAATAATTATTTTGTTATTTATCTATCTAGTGGTGTATATAAATAGTTCATTTATTTTTTGTTGCTTAGTAGTATACTATTTTATCCATGTTCTACAATTTCCTTATCCATTCAACAGGAAACTTTTATTTCCAGTGTTTGAGCACTACAAATGAAGATGTTATTTGTATCCATGTATAGTATTTGCATTGTCATAAGCTCTTCTTTATCTTGATTAATTACTTAGCTGTAGAATGGATGGCTCTTGTGGCAAGCATATGTTTAATTTTTTCAGAAATTACTAAAGTTTTCTTTAGTTGTTGTACCATTTTTCATTCCTATTAGCAAATTAGCAAAGTCTTGTATTTATGATTGTTTCAGGAAAGCATTACCAGCAAAATGGCAGAACAGTAAGTCATTTGTTCCTATCTCTCCATGGAAACAAAAATTCTGCACTCATCCACAGACAAAAATCTTTCTTCAGGAGTTTTAGGATTCAGGTAGGAGATTGCAAAACCTTGGTGAAGTCCAAGATGTCAGAAGGCCATTTCAAGACTGCAGACTGGAGTTATAGTTGTTCCAAATTCTGACAAAAATTGAAGATCAATATTTCTAATTTTAAACCCTCGAATGATGACAACACAATGCTTAGATTTCAAGAATCTCCCTTGTTTGTCTACCTATCATTTTCTTCCTCTTCCCCATGGCTATATAGAGGGTACTGGCAGCATAGGTAATCTTCAACTGGAGGCAAAGCTGCGCTTCAGTAACTTGGTAACTTGTCTAAGCCTCTTGATATTTTTAATATCCACTACTTTCTATGTATTGTGCAAATTATAAGGCATCTGGGAACATCATAATATAAGAGAGTGTTTTTTTTTAATTTTATTTTAATGGTACATTTTCGATATACATATTGATAACATTCATCATTGGGGATTTGTACCTGTACATGATATACCTTGTTGCTTCTTTTTTCCCCTTCCCCTCCCCTCACCCCCTCCTCCTTCCCTATTTACAAAAGCTTTGTTTCCATTTTTTCCTTCCATTTCTTATTTATCTTGTCCCTCTGTTCCTTTCCCCCTCCCTTGTTCCCCTTCCCATTTGGACACTTTCTTCCCTTTCTCAATATAATACATTTTAGTCTTTATTTACACTTCAGTTTCTCACACCAGAGAAACTATGCGGTATTTAAACACGTGTGTCCAATTTATTTCACTTAGGAGTATGGTCTCAAGATGCATCCATTTACCTAGGAATATCTCAAGCTTATCATTCTTTATGGCAGAGTAGTACTCCATTGTATAAAAATACCACATTTTCTTAATCCATTCTGCTGGTGATGGGCATTTGGGCTTCTTCCACGATTTAGCTATTACAAACTGTGCTGCTATAAACATGGGTGTGCATATATCCCTGTGGTATAATGATTTTAATTCTTTTGGGGAGATACCAAGAAGGGGAATAGCTGTGTCAAATGGAATCTCTAGTCCTAGTTCCCTGAGGAATCTCCACACTGATTTCCCTGGTGGTTGTACCAGTCTACATTCCCACCAACAGTAGAGAAGGGTTCCTTTTTCTCCACAGCCCCTCTAGCATTTGTTATTGACTGATTTGTTGATAATAGCCATTCTTTGTGGAGTGAGGTGGAATCTCAGGGTTGTTTTGATTTGCATCTCTCGAATGACAAGTGATGTTGAGCATTTTTTCATATGTCTATCTGCTGTTTCTACTTCTTCATCTGAGAAGTGTCTATTCATTTCTACTGCCCACTTTTGGATTGGGTCTTTAAATTTGGGAGCCTGGTTTTTTTGAGTTCTTTATATATTCGAGATGTTGTTTAATTTATCCCCATAGATACTCTGTCCATTATGATGGTTCCAAGCTCGTCCTTGTATTCATTATCACAGCCTAAGTGATGCACAGAAATAAATCAGATTTTCTTTCACACCAGATAAAAATGGCCCAAATATGTCTGGACTGGGATTCTACTAGGATCTTTGGACCACTCAGGCTTTGTTATTATATGAATGTGTGTGTCTACTCAAAGTTCATTTTTGATATATCAACCTCTAATGTGATGACCTTTAAGAAATTATTAGATCATAAAGGCAGAGCACTAATTATTGGGATTAGTGTTCTTACATGAGACCCCAGAATGTTAAGTTTTTCCTTCTGCTAGGTGAGGACCCAATAAAAAGATGGCCTTCCATGGATCAATAAGTGAACTTTCATGAGACAATGACTCAGAGCCTTGTTCTTGGACTTTCCAGCCTCTATGGTGGTCGAAAACAAATAACAAATGTCTTCTGTTTATAAAGTGTCCAGTCTGTGATCTTTTCTTTTGGATGCCTACATGGAGAAAAGCAGGAGACTGCTACTGAGAGAAGTGTATTCGTGTAGCCAGTGCCTAAAAATATGGAATTTGCTTTGAAACTTTATTGAGTAGAGGCTGGGTAATTGTTGAGGGTGCACGTGAGAAAGAGGCTACTTTGTTGTGAATAGGTTCTTATGAGTGATTCTGATGAGATCATGAAAAGAAAAGAAGCGCGCTATACAAAATATCTGAGTCTTTCTCCTTTTAATTTTTTTTATTAGTACATATCAGCGGTAGCATTTTACAGTCGTCTTGGTGAGTGGGTACATGTACATAATACAACTTGTTTCCTTGTTTAAAATCCCCTTCCTCAAAACCCCACTCCCTCCTTCCTCCTTAATTCTCCTTTTTCCTATTTTCATTCTTATTGCTATTATTAATCTTAGCTCATGTTCATGGCATTTAATGTTTGCATTCACTGAGGTTATTAGATTCCTGCACAGGGCATATCCTAATTGGTCATGAATACAATGTTGGTAGCATTATTCTGATGAGGTCTCAGATTAAGATAAGGAACATGTAATTAGACAACAGAGAAAGAGTAATGCTTGCCGTAAAGTGGCAAAGAACATGGTTGAATTGTGTGCATGTACTATTGTTTTGTGGAAAGTTGAACTTGAAAAGAACAAATTTGAATATTTCATTGAGAAAGTATCTAAGAAAAGTGATGAAGGAACAGCCTTGTTCTTCTTGACTGCTTCAAGTAAAATACGAGAAGAGAAAAATTATGGAAAGATGTAATTGTTGCAAGTAGAACTTAAAATTTTGAAAAACTTTGAAGGCTATACCTTTGTAAAAAATTTGGAAGGTTTGCTTCTGAGGAAATATGAAAGATGTAGCTTAATTTAAAAAGGACATGAGTGTGGAACTGCCATCTCAATGGAAGCTAGGACCTATTTTTTGATCCAATTGGGAGATAGAAAACACATACGTTCAATTAAAATAACTGAGATGTGAAGACTGGCTCTGCATCCCTGATCTTCAGCATCCTTCCGTGGGTTAGGAGTCTAGTGGTTTTCTATTTTTTCTCTTTTATAATAAGAACTTTGTATTTGAATAAAACCTAAACTGAAACCTTGATATATACAAAATAGAAGTTTTGCTCAAAATGGAGAGTCAAGGATCTATGTAGCTGTCATGAGCAGACCCTAAAAACAGTGCTTTTAAAATAAGTTTCCTAGGGCAAGAATAGCACTTTAAAAATGGCAATGACCAACTCCACAACTGTGGATTCCATGCTTGGCTTTACCACTGCAAACTTGGAGATGGCTCTGCATTAGTTCTCCTCTGTTACGGGACAGCAGAAGTGCCAGCCAAACAAGAGACCTCATCTTGGGCAAGACAAAAGTGTGGAATAGGGGACTCAACAGGACTGACTAGAGAAGGAATCACATCTTAGAAACTTAGAAGAGATCCACTGAGAAGGAATGATCTAGACGGTCCAACGTGGTTTAGTAGAGGGAGAGCCATTTCGAAGAGATTCAGAAAACATCAATAAGAAACACAGAGAGGGTGCGAATCTATCATAAAAGGAAAAAGACATGAGAGATTGATTAACCAAACACAATGTGATGACCATGTCTGAATTCCGCTTTGAAGATTCCAACCCAAAGAACACAATTTGGAGACAATTGTAGAACATTCCACAAGGAAGAGAGAACCACCTGGGGACTGAGAAAAAAAAAATAGCGGCAGTTGGAACCTGCAAGGAAAACAAGGGATACACCTCCCCAAATAGTTTTCCACAATAAACAGTTGGTGAGTGACCTTGGTCCAGAGCTTGCCACCACAACTGTGGAACAAGAGCTGGTGAGGATGCCATTGTAAGAAAAGGCTCAGCATTCAACCCCTGATCCCAAGGCACATTCCACACTGTCAAGTTCCCGGAGTGGATGAGAGAAGGACAGCCATGGAAGACAGCTGTCATTGGAGAGCAGGCTGGAGGGAGTCCTGCTGAGGATCTGGAGCTGGTGAATACAGACCCAAGTTATGTGGTTGGAGGCCAGGTTCTGCCTGAGTTACACAGGATTGGAAGGTCTCATTGCTGCCCTATTCCCATTGTATGCAGATGTCTGCATACAGCACCATGCTGGGGATAGACTGCCATCTTAGACTTCCAGTATGAGCAGAGTCATGTTTTGGACTGAGCTCTGCTCCTTATTCCTAGGCTGTGGAAAAGAGCTACGTGTTTAAAACATAGAAAGCTTTCTTTTTATTTTCTTAATTTTTTTTGCTGCTTTCTTTTACTGTTCATTTCCCTTCACTTTTATTCCATTATTTATCCCCTTTTTTTCTCTTAAGAGTCCCTGTGTGTGTGTGTGTGTGTGTGTGTGTGTGTGTGTGTGTGTGTGTGTTCATCTTGCCTTTTCTTCCAATAGAGGGTAAGGGGATTCTCTCTTGTCCCTTTTTATTCTTTCTACTTTTATACATATATTTTCACCTGACTTCTTTCTTCCATTGATTATCCTTCTATTTTTCTTTTCTTTCTTCTGCTCTCCTTCTTTATCTGTCTCCTGTTAACTTTTTCTCTAATATTTATATTAGCTATAGACTCCTTTCTCGCCTCCATTTCTCACTACCAATTTTCTATCTAGATTTCCTTGTTATCTCATCTAAATATATAATATACCTCTACCACCATTAGGATTCTTTGCTTCCTCCTATTTCCTCTTTCCCATACCACATAGCAGAAGACTTAAAAAGAACCTTTTTTTTTCTTTTCTCCCCTGCCCCACCCCCAGCATTACCTGGTCACCAACTATCTGGACTTTAGATAATTGATTCTATAAAAATTATTGTTAAATGCTTTTTATTACTATAAGTGGAGACATAGCTAGTACATTTGGTGTATATTACCTGTGGGTCAATACGTGGGCTGCTATGATACACTATAACTGTGGATATATTATCTATGCTAAAGTGAGATCCAAACGTTGGTCTCATGCTACATTCACAACTTGCCCAGATAGATACCGCTGTAACTAATTAACTTGTTATTACTATAGCTGATTTGGTTTAATAGGAATACTCCTGACTTAGGGGATACTTTCTTGCCACTGAATCGGTCTGCCGATTCCACACTCGGGGAGAGGGACAGCAAAAGATCCTGACCCAAGAACTCAGGTTTGATCAGACTCTGCCTGAATGTCTGTAACCTGGCAGAAAGAAGTCCCAAATCTGAGTAAGCTTCAGCATTGCAGTGGAAGGATCAGAGGAGTTATTAGAATGTGAGCACTCAGACTCTCTGACAAAGAAACTACATGTGAATCACTTATACACTATTTCATCTGTATTCCAATCAGCTACCACATACATTTGAGTTTTTCTTCTTAATTTATTTATTGGTGTGGGTTTATGTTATGCCTTTTTATGATTTTTTCTGTTTATCAAGTTTTTACTTTTGTGTATTTTTCCTTCCAATGGCTCTGATTTAATAGATGTCTGTGTTCTCTCTTTCGTCTCAGTTCTCTACCTAGATTTTTCACCTCAAATCCCCAAAGCAATCCTATTACTATATTTCTTTATTCTTTTTCCAAATCTACCAGAGCAGAGTGAGGGGTCTCAAAGGGAGAAGAAAACAAATACAAAGTAGCTCAATTCTAAGAAGCTACAAGATATATCATGTACAGGTACAAATTCCCTATGATAAATGTTATCAATATGTACATCTAAAATGTACCATTAAAATAAAACTAAAAGAAATAAAAAAGGAAAAAGAAAACTAAAAAAAAAAAAAAGTTCACAGAGGTCATGAACAAGAGAGATGAGTCCAAAGATGAAATGAATAAAGTTCACAGCAATTTTACTCAATAAGCCCACAGTGAATTTTGAGGAAATATATAAAAAACTGGGTGAGCTAACCAAAACATTTGAAAATTTGACTGACAGATTCCACAGACTTTTGAAATTCTCAGCGTACGTATCATGTACATATTTGCTAAGTATGTATGTAATATCTCAATTTCTTTGGCCTCATTTCACCTGCCTTAAATTTTGGTTTTCTTATCATTTTTAGTATATGTAAATGTAACTAATTTCATTCATTTATTACTTTAGGAATTGTTTCATAGGTTCATTGTAATTTTCTGGAAAAATAATCATATGATTTCTAAAGACAGTTTTACTTTTATTTTTCCTATCTATACACCTTTTATTTTCTGCCTTATACTGGCTACAGTTTCCATTACTATGTCGAATGAGTAATGAGATTACAATCTTTTCCTTATTCCTCATTATAGGACACAGTATTTAATCTTTTATCATCAAGTATGACGTTTGCTGTAAGATTTTTGATCTGCTCTATATCACACTCTAGTCTTATTCTTCACTTGCTGACAGGTTTTATAATGAGTGGATGTTGGTTTTCATCAAATACCTCTTCTGCTTTAACAGGTATTGCCATCTAAATTTTCTTTAGCCTGTTGATATGGTGGATTACAGTGATTCATTTTCAAATGTTGGACCAGCTTTGTCATAACTGATGGATTCCATTTAGTCACATGGCTGAATATGGTTTGTGCATATTTGTAACGCCCATTCGTGTTCACAATCATAAGCTATATCAGCATGTGTTTCCTTCCTTCCTTCCTTCCTTCCTTCCTTCCTTCCTTTCTTCCTTCCTTCCTTCCTTCCCTCCTTCTTTATTTCCCTTTTTCCATACAATCTTTTTCTGGTCTTGGTATCACAGTAATAGAGTACTCATAAAATAAGTTGAAAAGTCTTTTCATCTCTTCTATATTTTGGAAACATATATGGAGGATTAGTACAGTAATTTTTTAGCATTTGATAATAGTTGTGCAGCAAAACTATCTTGCTGAGGAAATTTCTTTCGCAGAGCCTTCAAATTATGCACTTGAGAGTTACTATTTCATTTTTGTAGAGATTTGATAGTTTATAATTTTTGAGGAATTGGTTCATTTTTTACAAGCTGACCAAATTTATAGGTATTGCTTTATTAATAGCACTTCCTTATTATAGTTTAAATAGACATAAGATTTTCATTGATATTGTTTTTTGTTACTAACATTGATGATTTGCTCTTCTCTTTTATGTTTGTTAGTCTTGTTAGAGATTTAGTGATTTTACTGATGTTTTGCATTTTGAACCACTGATTTCTCTATTGTTTTCCAAATTTTACTTTTTTCCTAGTTTCTTCAGTTAGGAACTTAGGTTATTGCTTTTAAATTTCATCTTGTTTTTAATGTAAGCATTCATTATTATAAATTTTCCTCTCAGCACTGCCTTAGGCATACCACAGATATTTTGGCATGTTATATTTCCCTTCTAAATTATTTCACTATATATGTTATTTCTATTGGGACTTTCTCTTTCACATATGGATTTATACAGCTGTGTGCTATTTAATTTTCATGCATTTAGGTATTACCTTTCCGTTACTGCTTTCTTGTTTTATTTAATATTCATCAGAGAGAAAAGTTTACATGATCACAATTCTTTTAGTTGTTGTAGGTTTGTTTTATGGTACAAGATATGGTCCAAGTTAGGGCATGTCCCATGGGAGCATGAAGAAATGCATAGTCTCCTTTTAGGGGGTAGAGTGCTCCAAATATATCAGTGTCATCCTGTTGATTGATTGTGTTGTTCGGGTCTATGGCCCTTGCTGATTTTTTGTCTAGTAGTTTTATCAGTTTCTGAGAGGGGTCTTAAAATTTCTAACTGTAAGTGTAGATTTGTCTTCTTTTCAGCTTCATCAGGTGTTACTTCATTTATCTGGAGACTTTGTTGTTTGCTGTACAGTCATTTATGATCATTATATCTGCCTGGTGACCAATCCTTTCATCCTTTTTATTATTATATAGTGCCTCTCTTCATTTCTAGTCATATTTTTTTCAGAAGGAAAGATATTATCAGATGTTGCCACACATTAATTTGGTCACCGCTGCTTTTTTATGTTAGTCTCCTTTTAGTACAACTCGTTTCATTCTTTTACATTCAGTTTACCTATGTCTTTGTTTTCAAGCGAATTTCCTATATATGGCATATAATTGGGACATATTTTAGTATACTCTGCCTGTCTTTGTCTTTTAATTAGCATATTTAGGTCATTTACATTTAAGGTAATTATTTGTGTGTTTGAGTATGTTTTATTTTTCCTGTTTTCTCTTTTCTTTTTCTTCACTTTCTTTCTTCTTTACTTCCTGTCTGTTAGTTGGAAATTTTTAGGAACTATATTGGATGATTTATAGTAGGCTTTGTCAAAGTGTAATGCTTTTCATAGCTTTTGTACTGGTCACTATATTAGTATAAATTTTGGCAGTTGCCTGATATTAACTATATTAACATTAATCATTAAACGAAAAGTGTAGAAACCTTCCATTTACCTTCTCTGCTATTAATTATTGTTGCATTAAGTACCCGATGATGTTATAGTTTTTTTGATCTTGTAATTTTTGTTTCTATCATTAATTATGATTTTAAAAGTTGTGATGTGAATGTTAATCTAACATGTAAACTAAATTTCTGGGTTCTTTCCTGTTACCCTAGGGTTTTAAGAAATCATTTCCATTATGTTTGAAGAATTTCCTTCAGCTACTCTTTAAGGTTAGGTCTACCATTCTTGGGCCCACTTTCACAAAACTCTGTTTCACAAAGCTTTCACAAAACTCTGTTCCAGAATGATAAAATATTGGATCTTGATAGCTGTAGAGTCATCCTCAACCCTCCTTATATGGGGTAAGTCTGGACAGCCTCGGGTTTCCCAGAATACTTACCAGACTTTTATCTTCCTCAAAATGAAATGCACTCACCAAACCTGTTTCTTTAACCAAGTTACAGGTCCCCAAATTTTCAAGAAAATTGTTACAATATCTCCACTGCTCACAGGTTCACATGAAAGACTTAGGCACCTATTGGAATACATGAGATATCTTTCAAAATTTTCTCTAAATGCAACCAAAAATATCCGATGCTTCTAGTTTAAGTTGTTTTCTTATGAGTCCAGCTTTTCTTCTAAGATTCTTACAATGTCAGAATCAAAAGGGTCCTGAGCTAGAGAAACCATTTCATAGGCAAAAGTATTAGAGACTTGTCCAGGTTCATGAAGTTGCTGACAGAATCAGAATTTTGAACACTTAAATTCCACATACCCACTTAAAGGTTTATTAAGAGAGAAGTGGCATAACCCATTCTTAACACTTTCCTCTCTCCTCTGCCCGTCTTCTAACACCCCAGGATCCTATGATTTTTATCATTTGCTAGTTTGGGTATGAGAAGAGCAAAGTGGAAGGATAATTAGTACAAGAGGTGTGGGTCAAGGAAGAAACCATGCTCTGGCCAGTAGCCTTTGTCATGCTAACAGGTCCTTCTCTGTGTCTCAGGAGTCCTTAGGACAGTCAACTTCATTGTGACCAGGCTTATCTCCTTACAGCTTCAGGCTGCCATCTGTGGGGTTGGGGCAATGCATTCACTCTATTCATCTGGTTATGAAAACCCCAAGAGGGCTACTAAAGTGTGCAGGGAACTGAGTAATACTTTATAAATATTAGAATACCTACTAAGTGCCAAATCATTTGAGAGTTCTATTAAAAGCATTTAGCTCATTAATTTCCTCTTAAAATTGTAACAATTTTCATTAATAGTTCAATGAGGATGCTAAGCTCCAAAGTAATCATCTGACTTATTGAAGATTACACAGCCAGAAAATGGCAATGTCAGGACTAAAACTCAAACAGCCACCTGAAAGGAACATGAGATTTTACAGTAATAAGAGTAGCCATTGGTAGAATATTTTACTATGTTTCAAGCACAAGGATGGGGTTTGGGATGTAATATTAAAATAGTTACAATGAGCCTATATATTGGTTATTATTACTCACATTTTTCAGGGAAGAAAATAGAGGGTGAGAGAGTAGATGTGACCTCAGTTCAGCCCATATATCTAGCAAGTCATTGAGTCAGGATTTCAAGCAAGATGTGTCTGAAATCATAGCCTACAATCATCCACTTTGCTCCCCATTTCAGAGATTTTGGAACATTATACAAAGAGATCGATGAAGTTTTAAAGGGAAAGACTTTCTTGATAGCTTTGAAGAGATCTTAAAGATCTTATAAGTTCCTTCTATGATATTACAATTCTAGAAGGAAAGAACAAATTTAAAATGTAAGATCAGATTGTTGTGGTATCTGAACCCCAGAAAACTGATCAGGCCTCTACCTGTACCCACATTCTCAAAATATTTGGATACAATAAAATTGATACAGGTTGGAAAACTGAAGGAGATCCCATTGGGGTCAAACTGTGCTGGAAACTCTTAGGAGAATGAAAATCAACACCTCCCCTGAAGAAATATGTTCCACTGTGCTTCCAGGGCCCCCGAAGTGACCTGTTATAAATGAGGAAACTTGTTGCTGGTTTTCTGCAATTCTTATTCAATCTGTAAAACACTCCCTATCACTCTAGCCAGCTGTGCCTTACCCCTTGTGGACTGAAACTGAAGAGGAAAAACCTGAGGCTGGGCTGCTGTTGGTATATAGATTTCCATCTTTCTTATAAATCTACATTTTTCAAATTTTGCACCTCTGGCTTTCAGTAGAATGTTCTACAAATTATGGCTGATGAGTTCATGGTCTGATTATTAGTTTAGGAGTTTGCATCCGGGATTTTCATATACATGTCCTAGTAACTTAGCATTACTTCCGGCCCCAGATCATGCACCAGAGATGTTAGACAAATAAATAAAAGTAACTCCATAAGACAACTCAGTGTCTGTTGTCTAGTAGATAGGGCAGAAAAGACAGAAGTTCAGGGGCTACAAAATGTTCAAAGTCAAATCATATAATCCACAACTTATTCGTATGTAATCACCTGTATCCAAATAGTCTTTTAATCCCCACCTCCACACTTCCAGCTACAAAAATTCATGAGTAGTTAGCTAATTTAAAAAGGTCTTCCTTGTACTGAGTGAACTATGTATCTCTGTAACTTCCACCTGTGGATTATTGTTCTGTTCCCTAGGACCTCATGGATCTTATCTTTTCCTTCAACTTCTCTGTTACAAGGCCTTAGGTCCAGTTCAAAGATTCTGCCTGAATCTTAACTATTCTTTACTCCATTAACTTTTCCTCTCCCCTTTCTTGAGTTTTTTCTATTTCATGTTGAATAATGTGGACAAATCTGAATACAGAATGCTTGTTGGGCAGGGAAGAATTGACAAGAATGTTACCTCCCTTGTTTTGAAAAAATAATTCCTCTAAAATCAAAAGTGAAATTTTCATACCTCTTTTCTTTTCTTTTCTTTTCTTTT